>OX459065.1:16151963-16403367 GCA_949775005.1 Orthosia gothica
CGAGATGGACCGATCAAGTGAAAGACTCGTCGTCCTCCAAATTCTACACGGTCGTAAGGGACGCGCTGGATAGAAACCGGTGGAGGCAGATCATCCACTCCAGATGTAACCCTGATGCTGACCACGATCTTAAGATATGAGTGACCGACCAAGAGCGAGAGATACATACATATACATGCAAATAAATCAAATTTAAGTGTCTGTATGTAATATCAATACTAATAACAAATAATTTTCAAGAATTATTTCTGTTTGTTTTAGGTAATCTCCGAAACACCTTTTGCCGAACGAAAAGCAACCGATTTTGGGGTTAGGCTACTTTTTATCCCGGCAAAATTCACAGTTTCTGTGGACAAATAAAAAAATTAAACAAAAATGTACGAGTTTGAGGCGGATGAAGTCGCGGGCAACAACTAGTACGAAATAATTGTATAATATGATTCGGGATAAAAAGTAGCCTGTGTTACTAATTATAACATCAGCTATCTACCAGTGAAAGTCCCGACAAAATCTGTCCAGCCGTTTCGGAGATTACCCGGAACAAACAGACAGACAGACAGACAGACAGACAAAAATCTTAAAATTGCATATTTCTTATTAGTACCATATTGTATATACTTTCACATGCATTCAACAAAAAAATAATCAACAACAAATAAAATTAGATATTTTGGCTAAAAGTCATTCGAAAAAGGAGTTTTCTAAATTCTGGAAGTCCACTAACAAATTAAATACCAAGCCGAGTCTCCCTGCAAGTGTCGAGGGTCTGAGCGAACCGAAAGAGATTGCCAACCTTTTTCAAAGACATTTCAAGGTTCAGTCTCTCTTGCAAGTGGGCCCGCGGGTGTTCGATGATGAGGGGAAATTGTCGGGGTCTGGTGAACTTGCCGTAATATTTACAGCTAAACAGGTGGCTACTGTTGTTAAGAAAATGACAAGAGGTAAGTCGCCTGGCCACGACGGTCTTAGCGTCGAGCACTTGAAGCATGCGGGGCCACACTTGTATAGGGTTCTTGCCCTTCTTTTTAATGTATGTCTCAGTCACCGTTATTTGCCGCAGGACCTTATGCGTACAGTGGTGGTTCCGATTATTAAAGACAGGACGGGGGACACCTCTGACGTGTCCAATTACAGGCCTATTTCGTTAGCCACGATTGTCACCAGAGTCTTGGACAGTTTGCTTGATCAACAGTTGGCTAAACACGTTGAACTCCATGACGCACAATTTGGCTATAAATCTGGATTATCCACGGAAAGTGCCATTCTGTGCCTCAAGCAAACTGTTCAATGTTATACTTTCCGAAAAACACCTGTTTTCGCTTGTTTTTTGGACCTGTCATAGGTGTTCGACCTGGTGTCGTATGAGGTACTATGGGATAAGTTGCGAAGTGAAACAACACCACCTAATGAAATTACATCCTTGTTTCGTTATTGGTATCACCACCAGAGGAATAGTGTCAGGTGGGTTGAGGCTCACTTGAATGTGTACCAGCTGGAGTGCGGGGTGAGGCAAGGGGGGTTAAGCTCACCACGCCGCTTCAACTTGTACATAAACCAGCTAGTCGGTGAGCTTAGCAGCGCCAGAGTTGGATGTCATATTGATGATGTTTGTTTGAACAATATTAGTTATGCGGATGACATGGTGCTGCTAAGCCCATCGATCGGCGCTTTGAGGAGACTGGTGGCTATTTGTGAGTCCTATGCAGTGTCCCATGGGCTCAGGTACAATGTAAAAAAAAAGCAAACTTATTATGTTTAAGGCGAGTGCCATGAACTATTCTGATGTTCCCGGTGTTTCGCTCTGCGGCACTCCTATAGAATGGGTGACAAAATTTAAGTACTTGGGTCATTGGGTCACTGATGATCTTAAGGACATTATGGATATAGAGAGGGAGCGCAGGTCGTTGGCTGTCCGATGTAACATGCTGGTTCGAAGATTTGCACGTTGTACAAATCAGGTTAAGGTAACTCTTTTCAAAGCTTTCTGTCAGTCATTCTACACGTGCAGTCTTTGGACCCGTTTCACTCAGAGGGCATACAGCGACCTGCGTGTCCAATACTATAACGCGTTTAGGATACTGTTGAGGCTAATTAGAGAATGGGACACGGTTGCAGAAAGAAAATACTTATTTAAAGTGCAACAGAAAAATATATTAATTTTCCGACTTTTATTACCACGGTTGCTAGGACACGTTAAGCAGTAGACAAGATATAGTTTATAATAAACTTATAGGTTTGCAACCTCTAACACCGCCCCTTAAACTTATCTTGTTAACAAACATCAGTAGCCAAACCTAACTCGTTTACAAAATACTTATGTTTCTCTACCGACAAAGGTTTAGTCAAGACATCCGCCGTCATTTTGGACGTTGGCAAGTAATTTATGTTTACTGCACCATTGCTGACCGCCTCCCGGACGAAATGATGACGTATGTCTATATGTTTTGACCTACCATGAAACATACTACTTTCAGTCAATTTCAAGGCCGACTGATTATCATTGAAAATAGTTATTTCAATGTTACTACCTATACATTCGTGCAGGAAAGTTTTTATAAACAGTGCTTCTTTACAAGCATCGGAGAGTGACATATACTCCGCCTCAGTACTCGATAACGCAACGGTACGCTGTTTCCTACTTTCCCAACATGTAATAGAATTCCCAATTTTGAAAACATATCCCGTATAAGAACGTCTATCAATTTCATTAGAAGCCCAGTCTGCATCAGCAAAACCCGTCACAGATAAGCCAGTTTTCTTATAGGTAATACAGTAATCTACAGTACCTTTAAGATAACGCAACACGCGTTTAGCTGCTTTCCAGTGGACATCGGCAAAACAGTTATTGAATTGGCTTAATACGCTTACAGCGTGACATATATCAGGACGCGAACAGACCGCTACATACATAAGACAACCGATCAATTCTCGATACTCCAAACTGTCATCCTTTTTATCAGCTTTGTTCAGTTTTTGGCACTGCATTGGAGTTTCAACAGATTTGAGTCTTGCATGTTGTATTTCTCTAATATCTTTTTAATATAGGCACTTTGATCTAGAGTGATCTTGCCATGATCTTTCCTGATTCTTAATCCTAGAACTCTTTCTACAGGACCAAGATCTTTCATCACAAATTCTTTCATCAGCAATGATTTAGTTTTAGTTTTTTCCGCATTACAATTGCTGAAAATTACTAAATCATCAACATACAACGCGATAATTACAAGCTTGTCGCCATTATGCTTTATGTATACACATGGTTCAGAGACCAATCTCTTGAACTTGAGTTTGTTGACAAGGATATGATTGATCTTTTCATTCCATGATTTAGGCGCTTGTTTTAGACCATACACAGCTTTGTGTAGTCGATACACCTTGTTATTGCCTCTACCTTTTCCAAAACCTTCTGGTATTTCCATGAAAATGGTTTCTTTTAAATCTCCGTTTAGAAAGGCTGTTTTTACGTCCATGTGGTCAATCTCCATATCGTACTCCACAGCCAAAGCTAATAACATTCTTATGGTTTCGTATCTCACTACAGGTGAAAAAGTTTCAAAATAATCCACTCCATACTTTTGTGTAAATCCTTTTGCCATTAGACGTGCTTTGTATTGTAATAGTTCACCGTTAAGCCCTCTTTTCTTCTTAAATATCCATTTGGTCTTTATTGGCTTTGCACCTTTCGGCAAATCGGTTAAGGTAAAGCACTTATTGTCCAAAAAGGACTGATATTCGTCTTTCATAGCAGCTCGCCACTGCCTGGCTTCAGAACTATTCAAGGCTTCTTCAACTGTTCTTGGATCATCACTGCCACATGCTTCCCCCGTCAAAAAACCACACAGGAAGGAGTTCTCATCAGCTGCCACGTATTCTGCTCTCGAGTCATCTGTCTCAAATAAAACATCTGGAACATAAGTACCATCTGAGTGATGATCTGTGACCAAGCTACTGGTCGAAGCCTCGCTATCGTTAGCATCATCAGTAGTCACAGAAGTTTGTTCTGACTCTGTTCTATTCTCGGATACATAAGAAGTCTTAAGTTCTATGTTCACATCTGATTCCACTTTAGTGAAATTCAGATGCTTGAGGAATTGATTCTCAATGAACTTAACATTTTTCGCTATTGTTAGCTTATAGCTCTCAAGATCCAAGAGCCGGTATCCCTTTGTGTTCTCACAATAACCCGCAAATATGTAAGGTTTAGATTTGCGATTCAGTTTTTACGATGATTTTGCACAGCATATGCTAAACAACCAAATACACGTAAGTTATCTAAGTTTACCTTATGTCCAGTATAAATCTCTTCTGGAGTTGCACCTCTAACTGCCTTTGTAGGTGAACGATTTTTTATGTACACGGCAGTGTTCGCAGCCTCAGCCCAGAATCGTTGATCCAAACCTGCTTCCAGAAGCATACAGCGCACCGCCTCAATAATCGTTCGGTTCGCACGTTCGGCAACTCCATTTTGCTGTGGATAGTGAGGAACAGTAGTATGATGCCGGATTCCACACTTACTCAAATACTGCTTAAATCTCGTATTGATGTACTCGCCACCATTATCGCTTCACAGGATTTTAATTTTTTTATTAGTCTCGTTCTCTACAAGAGCTTTAAAAATCAAAAAACAATCAAAAACTTTGTCTTTCGATTCTATTAAATAACAAAACGTCTTCCTAGAAAAATCGTCAATAAATGTTAGCATATATCTCGCACCGCCTATAGATTTCACTGGCATAGGGCCGCACACGTCCGTGTGAACCAGTCCTAACACCTCACTTGCACGTGAAAAGGATTTCTCAGGGAAAGGTAAATTAGTAACCTTACCTTCAATACAGGCGATACATTGCTCGTATGTGGATACATCATAGTCGATACCAGCCGCCATACCACTCTTGAGTAGGTTCATGCTGCGACTATTCAGATGTCCAAGCCGACGATGCCATAAACCCTGAGATGGAAGATCTACCTGGGTACTCAAGGAGACGCTTACTGGCATATTGTGTACGCGCGAAACGGAATTTTTGTACGCATCCCCGGTTTCTAATTTATAAAGACCGCATGCATCCCGTTTTGCTACAGCTACTACCTTTCCGTTTTTGTAAATTTTACAAAAAATCGATGTAAATTTTACTTCAAAACATTTTTGTGTCAAAATACTGACAGATAACAGATTACATGACAAGTTCGGTATAAAAACTACATTACTGACACATACTGTGTCGATTCTCGCCACAGGTTTCTGGAAAAGCACGTGTGGTTCCGAATACTTGTGGTTTTGTTTGCAATTTTGCTACTTTTGGACTTGTTTTGTGTAAAAGTGTGTTGTCCTTGTGTTTGTCAACAGGTTGGTACTGTGATTGTCCCCTTATAAATTAGCCTCTATAAAAATGGAGAGGAATAAACCGCCCGATCCTGATCCTCCTGACATCCCAGCCTCCTTACCCCTTTTTCCTCCCTCGCCGAATCCTCTATCGCAGTTTGCAGATGTAGTCTGCAGCGTTTCCGAAATGGAAATGGAAGTCTCGCAATCAACGCGTAAACGTCCCGGTAATGCAGAAATATCTACGCTGACATCTAATAAACAACCCAAGAGCCAAATTGGCCGCGTTAAATACTCGGTTATGGATAAGGGACCATATATTGTACACGTCTCTCGAGTGGAAACCCAGATTAATGCTGGCACTACTTTACATCCCGTGAACTTCGGAAATTTTTTAATATTAAATAAAATAGCCAACATCATTCGTGGCGGAGTTAACAAAGTCGGCAGAAATAGAGTATCCGTCGAGTTTGCATCCCCTCAGGATGCAAACGCTTTTATAGTAAATTCTTTGCTATCTAAACACGGTTATACAGCAGCGATCCCGACCTTTAATATTACCAGGATGGGCGTAGTAACAGGAGTTCCTTCAGATTTAAGTGAAGAAGAGGCTCTAACATATCTGGCTATGCCCTCAGGCTTTGGCAAAATTTTAAAGGTGCGCAGAATCAATCGGAGGGTTCAGACTGAAGGGATAGTAGAGTGGAAGCCTACAGAGACTTGTGTACTCACATTTGACGGACAGGTCTTACCTAAACGAGTGTTTTGCTGCTACACATCCCTCCCTGTTGAACAATACATCTACCCCACTATCCAATGCCGTAAATGCTGCAGATTTGGACATGTTGCAAATGTATGTAGGTCGAATCCACGCTGCAGTAAGTGTGGCCACGATCACCCCGGTGATGGTTGCAACATTGCTGAGAGCGAGGCCTTCTGTGTGCTTTGCTCGGGAAACCACTTCGCTAATAGCAAGTCTTGCCCCGAGCATGGTAGGCAGAAAGCCATCAAGACAGTCATGGCTGAGAAATCAATCTCATATGTTGAAGCAAGCAAAACAATCCCAGCAGCTTCCCGCAACTATGCCAATGTCACCAAATCACAGTCTTACCGAAAAACTGTCACTCTTAAGCCTAGGAGCCATGCCCCACTTTCTCAATCTTATAATAAAGCTGCTCATTAGCAAATAGTAAACATTCCCCAATCCTCACAGTCTAATGGCTGTGCTCTTAATGATAATGTCCCCATTAATAATACTATTCCAATCATTGAACTCTTAATTAAACTTTTACCTTCACTTATTACTTCATCTTCTAGTAACTCTCAAATACCGTCCAACGTTGCCGAACAACTACTATCTTTACTATTAAATTTTAAAAATGGCGTCCCACCAAATATTTCTCCAGTGGAATGTGAGGAGCGTGTTTCATAAAAAGCACGACCTCATATTCCTCCTGAATAAATACAAGCCATTGGCTTGTTCCATAGCTGAGACTTGGCTCACCCCAAGTCTCAGCTTCCGTATGCCACATTTTAACATTCTCAGGTGTGATAGATCCGATGGGTACGGAGGGTCGGCTCTCTTCGTTAATAATCGGGTCCCACTTTCTCCTCTTTCTTTGCCTTTATTTGAGGGCAATTTGAGTATTGTAGCAGGAAGGGTTGAGGGCATCACAGTGTTTTCTATCTATGTTGCACACCCACACCCTGATTATATAGCTATTTTAAGAAACATTTTTACCAATGTACAAGGCCCATTGATGGTCATGGGTGACTTTAACTGTCACCATTATAGATGGGGTTCTGAACGCTGTGATGCCTTCGGTGTAGCTCTGGTTGAGATGTTGGATGATCTGGATCTCTGCATTCTGAATAATGGCTGTCCAACTCGTCGTTCCCCTCCTGGTCAACAAAAGAGTTGTGTAGACCTTACATTTTGTTCGGTTGAACTAGCTGCATCTACTCAATGGGAATGTACAACCTTGTCACATGGTAGTGACCATTACCCCATTGTTATATCTCTAATTAATAGAACTTATTTAGAAAAAACTTCTCCTCCACTTTTGAAATACAACCTGTCCAAACCAGATTGGACTAAGTTTGTATCATTATTGGAGGATAAAATTGATTCTCTTCCAAATTTAAATCCATGTTTACCAGATTCTTCTGGTCACTGCCATGCCAAAAGTTGTTATGAGGGTTTCGTCACAGCTGTTACCTCGAGTGCAGATTCCTCTTTTCCGCTGAGAAACAGTGCCAGAAATAAAATCCCTTCACCTCCATGGTGGGATCCAGAATGCACCTCAGCAGTTAAAACAAGGAATGAGGCCGAGAGGCGCTACAATGCAGAAATGAGTACCTGTAATCTCTTGGCATATCTTCAGTGCAATGCCAGGGTCAGACGTCTCCTTCGCAAGAAGAAACGTGCTGGCTGGGTTCAATTTTGTTCCTCCTTGTCCCCCTCCACTCCAATCTCAGCAGTCTGGAAAAACGTCAACAGGTTTAGGCGAGGTTGTTCCCCTTCTATCACTTCACCAGTAACTAGGGAAACGGCTGAACTTTTCTTTGACAAAATAGCACCACCATATGTTCCCCTCTTTTCTGAGTGTGTGAATGTCCACTTATCTAATTCAACAGAGGATCCTTTTGATGCACCATTTACCTTGGAAGAACTGAGTGTGGTGCTCCGTCATGTCCGGGACTCAGCTCCTGGTATTGACGGTGTACCATATTCTTTTATTTCTCACTCTGGCGACAAGGCGAGAACTTACTTTTTGAACATAATTAACTTCTGCTATAGTCATGGCTGGGTACCAGATCAGTGGAAGCTACAGATCATCATTCCATTACTCAGGCAAAAATTGCAACAGCTGAGTCTACCGGCAAAGATGATACAGTGTATATGTGAACTTCTTTTGTCCCGGTCATTGGTTATGAGAGTTCAGGGAGAGGAGTTCGATAAGAGGCAGGCGTGGAGGGGACTCCCTCAAGGCTTTGTCCTCAGTCCCCTGTTGTACAATTTGTACACGGCCGATATTGGGTCTTGCTTAAACAATAATTGTCAGATCCTACAATACGCCGATGACATTGCCCTATACGTGACAGATTCCTCCATTATTGACGCGGCGTCTTCTCTATGCCTCTCTTTGGACTCTCTGAGCCAGTGGCTTTTAAGCCATGGTCTTTCCCTCTCCGCACCGAAAAGCTCGGCAGTAATTTTCTCTCGCAAAAGGCAATTCCCCCAGATATCAGTGAGCATTTTAGGTCATAATATCCCAATAGTTGATAAAGTTAAGTTCTTAGGCGTTTTCTTAGACTCTAAATTAACTGGCACGCCTCACATAAACTCCCTCATTAAAAAATGTGAAAGAACCATTTCAATTTTAAAAGTTTTAGCGGGTGTCTGGTGGGGTGCTCACCCCTACACCATGAAGTTAGTGTATAACGCCTTAGTTCGTAGCGTCCTGGACTATGGAACATATCACTTCATTCCTTGTAACAAAGGTGCTCTGGCGGGACTAGATAAGGTTCAGTCCAAGTGCCTTCGGATCATCTCTGGTTGCATGAAGTCCTCCCCCGTTAACGCATTGCAGGTTGAATGTGCCGAACCTCCCCTTGCCTTAAGACGGCAATATCTTGCCACCCGTTTTTTATATAGGTTAATCGCTAGGTCGTCCCATCCCCTTATAGCTAGATTGCAAGAGCTAGACGCCTTATGCAGAAACGCCAATTATTGGAGAAATAAAGAAATCCCACTAATCATAAAATCATTTCGGAGTGTTCAAAATTTAGACTGTCCGATTCTCCAGCACCCTAAATTACCCCTTTTTGACTTCGCTTACGAAGTATTATTTTTTACCCCCAAAATTATCTATAATATTGGTATATCTAAAAGATCCCCATCAGCTAATTCGACCTTCAATGCGGTGGTGGGCGAGAGATGGAATGGCTTTCAACTGTTCTTCACTGATGCTTCGAAATTAAATAGCCTTAACAACACTGGAGCTGCGGTATATTACCAAAACTCTAGAATTGTATTACAGTTCAAGTGTCCTAAAGAGTCTTCTGTATTCACAGGCGAGTGTGTGGCTATATTGGAAGCTTGCCTTTTTATAGAGTCACACACTAACATTGAGAAAGCCGTTATCTTTACAGATTCTCTTAGTTGTTTGCAGGCCCTCGAACAAAGTCCTTTCAGAAGTAAACTACATAGCCCTCTTATCTTAAAAATTAAAAAATCTTTGCTAACTTGTGCTATTAGTCAAAGAGAGGTTCAGCTAGTTTGGATACCTAGTCATTGTGGCATCAAGGGCAATGAATGTGTTGATGTATTGGCTAAAGATGCCTGTTCATCTGTTACGGCTGATATCTCACATAACACTCACCTGAGCTATGACTTGTTGTCCCTCCCCAAATTGAGTCTCCAGGATTCATGGCAGGCACATTGGAATATGTCTGGTAGGAAGAAAGGCAAATTTTTCCATGCTGTCCAACCGGTCATAAATCCAAAACCATGGTTCTTTGGTTTCAGAAAGGTCTCCAAAACAGCTATATCTGTCCTTTGTAGAATCCGTTTAGGATTTTGTTGCACCCCTGTCTTTCTTCACAAAATCCGTATACGCGACTCCTCTCTCTGCGAGTGCGGATTGGGCGAGGGAACCTTAGATCACATATTTTTTGAATGTCCAAATAATGTCCCCTCACTGGATTTATACCGCCGTCTCTCTAAACTTAAGATCCCTCTCCCAATAAATTTCCCATCTCTTCTGACTTATTCCTCCCCAGAACTCCTTGTGGCGTTGATGATTTTTATCCGCCACAATAATATAAAACTATGAGTCTTTCACAACCTGTCAACTACCCTACTTTATGTGGCATAAAACGTACTTATCTTTAATGTGTTAACAATTATAGTATTTATGTAATTTTTTTTCTGTTTGTTTCAGTCCCGTACTAACCCAACAAGTGTCAAATGTATCAAGCAAACAACTTTGTCAGTGTATAAAGTTTCTTCTGTTATAAATTATTATTATTAATAAAATATACCTGCTCTTTCATCTAACTTTAGACATTGGCAGAATAGTCGACATCGGCTTTGCTTGCCATATAAAAAATATAGAATAGAATACATTACTGACAGTTACCCATTGTCTTTGTAAAAAGAGTTTCACATTACCACTACCCGATGTAAAAAGTTTTTCACCGTTCGCAACGCTTATTTCCTTTGGCGTATCACACACAAAATCATGAAAAATGTCTCTATTATTGGACATGTGGCAAGTTGCACCACTGTCAACATACCACACTTCTCGATCCAGCTTCACCGTCAGAGCCGACAACATAGTCGTCCTACCAGGAGTTTTCTGAACCTTCTCCTCCTCTTGACAACTGGAACTAGATGACTTATCCTTATGCGGTGCTCTCTGTCTGCAATCTCTAGCGTAATGACCTAATTTTTTGCATCGAAAGCACTTGGGACGCTTCGAGATCGAAGTCGAAGTCGTTAGGGCATTCTGTTCCGTACCTTCTGCATCACCTCGTCTCTGTGCCTCCTGGAGTAGTTTACTTTTCACCAGTTCACTTGAGAGAGAAAGGCTACTATGCTCTAACGTCATAATGAGTGGGTCAAACTGCTTGGGAAGCCCACTGAGCATTATTATAGCAACGAACTCGTCTTCCAGAGAAGCATTTATGTCTTGCAGTTGTTGGGCAGTATCTAGAATTTTTGTAACATACGCCTCCATACTCTCAAACTGCTCCAATTTTAAGCTAAATAGCATTCTGAGGAGACCTAATCGTCTACACAGACCTTTATCCTCGAACGATTTCTGTATATTCTTCCAGGCATCAAACGCAGTATTGCAATTCCTGACAACGGAGTAAACAGATGGCTGAACACTGAGGCAGATTCGTGCTAGCGCTTTTTCCTGTTTCTTCTTGTCTTCGCATTCCGGTTTATTTTTCTTATCGACCTCGTTGACACATTCAAACAAGTCTTCATGAATAAGCAACATCTTCATTTGAAATTTCCAGGTGGTGTAATTATTTACCCCGGAGAGTTTTTCAATTGCGACGGACTGGTTACTCATTTTCGCGATTTCGTAATTTTTACTTGATAATATAATTATTTATATCATACGCGTTCTGCTTCCTCACGCTCTGCTACCATATTAGAGAATGGGACACGGTTGCAGAAAGAAAATACTTATTTAAAGTGCAACAGAAAAATATATTAATTTTCCGACTTTTATTACCACGGTTGCTAGGACACGTTAAGCAGTAGACAAGATATAGTTTATAATAAACTTATAGGTTTGCAACCTCTAACAGTCGTGGCGTTGTAGTGCATCACTATGTTTGCGGAGGCGCACACAGACGATTTTTACGCCATTATAAGAAAAAGGACCGCCTCCTTAGCCGGCCGGCTGCGCTCCGCCACCAATAGTCTCCTGAGCGTGTTCTCAGATCGGTGGGACTCTCCTCTCCTGCGGCACTGGGTGAGGATCCATGTAGGGTCTTTACACCTTTTAATGATGGTAGTTTGATTAATACGCAAGAGTACGTAATAATAGAATTTAATTGAATGATAATGAGTGCACGCGATTTGAGTGATAATTGTGTACTAAAGTATAGACCGCGCGTAGCGAGTAAAGTGCTGACACAATGATGTCAAATTTGTGCGTGCTTTGCACTGTACATGCTCCGGGGCCCGAGAAGATGTGAATGAGATGAAGGATAATGATTTACAAGATGATAGTTAACAATTTTGCTTACAAACTTAAATAAACTAAGCTTAAGGTATTTCATTGAATTGAGTCCGAGCGGATGGCGAAGACCCTCTGCTCGTTGTGGCGATGGTAGGGCGACCCGCAGAGGTGGCAACGGGAGCTACATAGCTCACGCTAGACTCTGCCTGCTCCGTTGTGGCCTCTGCTCGCTCAGCTGTCGGAGGTGCGGGCGCTGGATGCGGCTGGCGCGCTCGTACGCGTTGCCATGTGTACAAGATGATGCAAACCACGACGACTCCACCCAAGATGTAGATGGCGACGTAATGATGAATGTCATGGAATGTCACTTGATCTGCCAGTTCCTGATTGGATTTCATTGCTTTGAGTGCTTTTTCAATCGCCTTTATGTCTTCCCGTTGTTCGGTGATATCGTCTGTCTCATTCAGTGGAGCGATGAGAGGTATAGACAGATTAATTATGTGGTTTATTGGTGGAATTTCTATGTTCATGACATCGATCTTCGTTTTTATTGTGTTTGATAATGCTCTGTGTGCATAAATCGTAAACATTCTGTCTTTGATGACGCAGTTGTCTCCCAGTGTAATGACACCTGTTTTGCTGAGTTGCTCGATCGTAAAATCGTCATCGCATATGACTCGCACACTGCATTGTCCGCAACAAAAGTAAAGATATGAATTAATTAAGTTCAAGTCAATCCAGGTATCGCGACATTCTCTTGTTTCAGTTTGACATTGATTAGATGCTTGATGTTTCAGACATAAGTTGTTGTCTGACGTCATTTGATAGACTGGCCTTTTCAGTGGGCAAATGTACTCGTCGGTGTCGTAAGGAATACATCTTTGTAAGTCGCTTGTAGACACTGGTATGTAAGAGTCTTTATGTGTATTGATAGCCAGGTATTTTGCTACAGGCACTATATTGACCATGCTTGCGTTGACTTGTTGTGGAATCTGTATGAGGTTGTAAAGCTCATAATCTTCCCTGCTCACAAGAGGAATTCTTACTTCGAAAATCAGGAACTTTCTGGTAGCTCTTGCTTTCACTTTCAATAGGTGATAGATCTTCGCCAAGTCGGTCTGAATATTATTAATCGGTAAGGCTAAGTCCTTTGAGATTTGTCCGGTTATAACATTCAGTTCGTTTTTCAACTGTGCCGGCGTTAGCAAGTGAAAGTTGAACTTTTCATAGAAAATGTTAGCCACTGTGTCAACTAGTGTCTCCTGGATTTCTTTAAGATTGGTCATGATGTTATTGGCTATGAACGTTGATAATGTGAATTCCGCTTTGTTGTCAGTGTGTTGGATTTCTTCTTTCAGTTTGCTTATGGCCGTGTTGCAATTGGTAATGTGTTGGTTGATTATTTTGTGCTGCTTGTCCAGGGTATTTTCAATTCTTTTGATGACATTTAGTTCAGCCTCCACTACTGAAGTTTGGTTTTTCCACAGATTACTGAGATGTTTTTGATTGCTTCTGATTAAGGCAATATCCTTCTGATATTGTTCGGCGAAAGTTTCATCCAAAACTCCAAACAAACTATGTGCGATGTAGCCGATGCCGTTGATAAGCCCGCGACGTCGGCGAACTTGACCTTGCTGACCAAGTAAAACATTGTTGTAGTGTTCAAGTTCGTTGTACCCGTGAAGCAGTTGTAATCGGACTACGTTGCATTGTGGTATTTGATCCCTTGAACATATGTTGTCCAGATGAGTGATAAACTTGTCCAGAAGGTTAATTCCTTGCCAATACGGAGCCATGTCGCAATAAACGACGAGTTTCCATTCTTCACGTTCCAATTTCATATTTGCGAGTTTATCAAAAAATATGTTTTTATTTTCTGCAACTTTGGAAATTTTGTATTCGCACGTTCCTGAGCAAATAAACATCAGAAGTACGAGTGTCGTAATTATGAAGTTGCACAATTTTGATGAGGTTGGCTTGGAATATTTATTGTTTGTTGCTTGACCTTCTTTGTTTTCCTTTTCTGTATCGTGGCTTTGATTATTGTCGTTGATCGGCAAGACGGATAATTTCGTAATTGGTCTCTTGAGTGAACCATTTTTCGTCCGTAGGGTCACTACTCTGACGTATCCGTCTTTCCCTGGATGAAGTTCAATAACTCTGCCCATGGGCCATTTTCCCGGGGGAAGATTAATGTCGTGAATGATGACGATGTCATTGATCTTCAAATTCTGATGAGGTTTGTGCCACTTACTGCGAGCTGATAGTTGGCACAGGTACTCAGCTCGCCATCTCTTCCACAGATCATCAAATATTTTTTGTGTGAGCTGCCATCTTGTTCGCAAGTCTCTCTCTGTCTCGATGATAGTTAGTGTCGGACCACTTGCCAAAAAGTGAGACGGTGTGAGACAGTCTAAATCCTCGGGATCTTCGCTGAGTGCGCACAATGGTCGGCTATTCAACCATGCTTCTATTTGAGCGAGTAACGTCGAATATTCTTCAAACGTCAACTTCTGATCTCCTATGACCCGCTTGAGATGGTACTTCAAACTCTTGACGGCGGCTTCCCAGAGGCCTCCGGCACTAGGCCAGGAAGGGGCATTAAAATGCCAGTTAATCTCCATACTGGTAATAGCCTCGAAAAAACTGTCATCCAAAGTGTTTTTGATATTCACGAACTCTTCGTTGAGTATTCTACTCGCTCCAACAAAGTTCGTGCCATTGTCACTATAGACATGGCCTGGGGTGCCTCTCCGAGCTGCCATCCTCCGCAAAGCTGCTAAGAACGATGATGAGGTCAGGTCCGATACTAGCTCGATGTGTACAGCCTTGGTGGCCATACAAACGAACACGGCGATGTACCCTTTTGTGGTTTTGATACCTCGGCCCTTGCTTGCTTTGACGTCGACGAATCAACCCCTGTATGATAAAATGGTCGTGTTGGATTGCTGCGTGCAAAAGGAAGGTTGCCCATGAGTTGTTCGTGTTTGATTGGGTCGTGTTTTCGGCACTTGACGCAGTTTCGTAAGCGCTTCTTGACAGCTCGGTTTCCTCCCAGAATCCAATATTGTTGACGCAGCCATGCTTGAGTAACTCTCGCTCCCCCATGGAGTGTCATCTGATGTCCTTGTTCAATCAATAAGTCACTGAGGTGTGTGTTGTTGGGAACGATGAGAGGATGCTTCATGTTCTGACTCATTTTCGCGTTGTTCAATCTGCCACCGACTCTCAGTAGGCCGTCTTGATCCAAAAACGGGTTCAGCTTTAGCAATTTGCTCTTCGCGTCTATTTGCTTCTGATCTCGGAGACTAAATACCTCTTCCTTAAATACCGTCAGCTGTACTTGTTTGATAAACAGATGTTTAGCGATTTTTATTTCGCTGACAGTCAGATACTTCGGTTTGTGTTGATTGCGAGATATGGCGCGCAAAGTCCAAGCAAGAACACGCGCTGCTCGGTCGAAGTTGCTGAATCTGCTCAATAATTTTAAAATAATATCTTCATTTTGTTGAACTACATTACTTTTTATTGACTTCCTAATTTCTTCATATGTAATGTAAGTTGGTATGTCTTGATTGTGGTTTACTTTGAATGTTGATAGCCAGGTTGGTCCGTGCCACCAAAGAGGATGATGATGTAGTTGATTCGCTGATAATCCTCGGCTCGCGCAATCAGCTGGATTTTCGGCCGATTTCACATATCGCCAGCTTTTTGTTGGTATTATCTCCGTTATTTGTGCTACTCTGTTAGCCACGAATGGTTTCCAGCGATTCGGTTCACCATTGAGCCAACCTAGTACTGCTGTCGAATCGGACCAACCGTATATTCGTAGGTTATGGGTTGATAAACAGTTCTGGACAACTTTCATCAGTTTTGACAACAAGTGTGCAGCGCAAAGCTCCAATCTAGGCAGAGATACTGATTTGTTGACAGGCACGAGCTTTGATTTCCCTGCTACTATGACCACAGGGGATTGACACTCCGCCTTTTCCTGATTGATAATTCTGCCATAAATTACGCATGCATATGCCTTTTCTGATGAGTCACAAAACCCATGCAACTCTATGTTTGCATTTTTTGTAGTTTGAAGCCATCTTGGCACATTAATATGTTCGATTTGTGGTAACTCCTTTTTTATTTTAAGCCATTCTTCATTGATGTTTGTAGGTACTGCGTCATCCCATTGAAGATTCAACGACCAAACTTTTTGGAACAAAAGTTTCAGTTTGGTGGATACTGGAGACAGCCAGCCGAGCGGATCAAATATCTTTGAAATGTCAGATAATAATGATCTTTTGGTGGATGGTGTCAATGATGATGTGTCTATCTTAATCTGGAACTTGAATTGATCGTCCCGGGGGTGCCAGCGCAGTCCCAAAGTTTTGGTTGATTCTTGATGCCTGAATTCGAATGCTTGTTCCTTGTCTGGTATTGATTCTTGTATGTTAATGTTATTAGATGACCATTTTCGCAAATTAAATCCACCAGACTTCAGTAAATTAATTAGGTCATCCTTGAGTTGTTTGGCTTCCTCTATACTGTGGTGTCCTGCCAGAAGATCATCCATGTAGAAGCATTGTTCAAGTACCGCTGATGCTGTAGGGTATCTTGAACGTTCGTCTTCTGCTAACCGTTTCAACGTCATCATGGCCAGGAATGGAGCTGCTTTGGTGCCATAGGTGACTGTAGTCAACTCATATTCTCTAAGCAATTGGGTAGGTGAGTCACGCCAGACGATTTTCTGATACTGAAGGTCCTTTTCATTACATAAGATCTGTCGGAACATTTTCTCGATGTCGGCTGTGATTGCATATTCATACTGTCTCCAACTCAGAATCAATGTAAACAAATCCTGTTGTAAATTAGGACCGCTGTACATTAAATCATTGAGACTGTAGCCCGTCGAAGTTTTTGCTGATGCGTTAAATACAACTCGCAGCGATGTTGTTGCCGAGTCCGGGCGTAAAACGCATAGGTGAGGTAAAATGCAATCCGGCAGAATTTTCTGTGCGCACTTGCGCATGTGACCCAATTTGATATATTCGTTGATGAATGTTTTGTAATCTTCGGAAATATTTTTATTTCTTGAAAACTTTCTTTCCAGTTGATAACATTGTGCTACGGCTCTTTGTTTTGATTCTCCCAATTTTTCTTTGATATCTGGCTTCAGTGGCAGTCTAACCACGTATCTACCATCATCTCGTCTTACTGTTTCCGATTGATATTGTTGAAGGCATTGATGATCCTCAGAGGACATATTAGTATCGGGTTCGGTGACATCTTCAATGCTCCAAAACCTTTGTATGTCTTGTATATTGTTCATGATAACGTTGCATTGATAAGACTTGACATTGCCGCTCAAAATCCAGCCAAGTTGAGTCTGTTGTGCTATTGGCAGAGATGAGTTTTCCTTGATTATGCCAGACATGATGATTTCCGAGTAAACTTCTGCTCCCAACAATAAATCGATAGGACGACAAACGTTGAAATCTGGATCTGCTAGTTGAATGTTTTGAAGATATTCCCAAGATGGTTTTGCAAAACTGTGGTTTGGCAAGTTGTTAATTAATTTCTTCATAATAACAACTTTTGTTTGGAATATATAATTCGAGTGTAATGATGACGCTACAAGACTGATAACTCCCTTACAGTTGGTTTGATTGGCACTGACTCCAACTATGACGCCTTTGCATGCTCGGCGCGGCAGTTTCAGTATTTGAGCTGCGTTCTCAGTGATGAGGGAGGCTTGAGAGCCTTGATCTATGAGAGCCCTCATTGTGTGATATTCCCCATTAGCTCCTTGTATACGGACAAGTGCTGTGGCTAGCAGAATTTCAACAACAGATTCCTTGGAAACATGTGTCACATTGCTTTGTGTGTAGTCTTCACATAACGTAGACGGTGACATATCCATGTTGCTGGACACTGCGTTTGTCTGTAGGGCATCGTGTAGTACGGTGTTATGAGTTCCATTACACACCCTGCATCTTGATTCAGAACGGCATGATTTATTTTTGTGATCAACCAGGCAATTTTTACACAAGTTGAACCTTTGCAATGTGTTTCTCTTTTCTGCTGACCCCGATTCTAAAAATGGCTTGCAGTAGAAAAGTCCGTGGCTGTCGTCTTTGCATAGTGGGCAATATTGTGTTTTCGTTGCACAACTTTTTACAGCTGAACTACGCAAAAACGATTTGTTAGAATCGTTTTTGTTGTTTAAATTATTCGATTTTGATTGATTATTTTTGCTGAATTGATGTCCTGAATCCTTGCTTCTACTCGGAGATGACGACGAGGTTGATTTGGATGAATAATGTTTTCGCCGTGTTGACTCGAGAGCAGTATATTTGTTCTCTAAAAATTTCAGAAAGTCTGCTAGAACAGGCAAGGCTCTTGGATTTTCTAATGATTGAGTGTATTCACTAAGCGTCTGAGTATCCAGCTTCAGTGTAAGTAAATGCACAACCATTGGTCCCATGGCGGCTGCATCTATACCAAGATTTTTCAAGGCGTTCATGCATTCATTGATAGTGTCGAACATGTTCTTGATCTGTGTGTCGACTTGGTTTTGCATTGTAGGTAATGACAGGAGTATGTTCATGTGTGAGGTGAAAATTAGCCTGTCATTGTTATACCTGTGATTCAATATGTCCCAGCTGATGTGGTAATTTTCGGAACTGATGTTGAGATGTTGAATGATCCTTTCTGCTTCGCCTTTCAGCTTACTTTTTAATAACTGCATCTTCTGGGCGCTTGGGATGCTTTTGTTGTTATGGACAGCCTCTTGGAATAAGTCCTTGAATGATATCCATTTGTGGTAGTTCCCTGAGAAGGTAGGAATATCCATTTTCGGTGTAAAATTTTCCCGATATGAAACGGAATACATTTTGCTATTGACCAACTTTTTGATGTCAACGTACCGTTTTTCGTAGTTGCTATATTCCTGTTCATACTCCTCATCTTCTGAGTACATCTCACTATCAATTTCCCAGTGCAGGGAATCGATGGTTGACCATTTTGCTTGAATGGTTCTGAGCACATCTTCGAATTCCCATTTTTCGGTGAGGCTCTCTATATCCACGCTCCTGATTGCTCGTGATAAAGCCTTGAAGTTACTCTTCTGCTTGCGGAGCATTTCTTCTAATTTACTGGCATTACCTCGAGAGACAATCTTCTTGAACAATGATGTGGATGGGGTGCCAGTTGGCTTGCTATTTGGTTGATCTGGATCAACTGACAACATGTCCGTTTGCTGTTGCTCATCCGCAGCTTCTTGATTGCGAGTATCTGATATACACATTGATGAAGCACTAGGCAACTTATCCCCTTGACCCGTACTAGTAGACGGTTTGTAATTTTGAATGATTTCCTGAGCTTCATTGTAGAAAATTCTTGCTTTGTCGTACATGTTCTCCGAAAAGTAGGTATAACCACGATCTTCAAACTCACACAATTGAGCATGATTTTCTTGAAACTCCCTCCAGTATGAATCCAGGATTTGCAAACGTTTTTTGATGTTAGCCGGAGTTTTGCGGTCCGCAGAATCCTTCTTGAAATTCCGCAGTTGCTGCTCCATGGCTTGAATGATTCGATCTTGATTGGCCAAAATGTTTTCCATGCTGGCGCTCATGATTGTTGTTGTATGATAGATTTTCAGTCGTTGAGTTGTAGCAGACGGATGTTACTCTATCCACCGGTCGTAGTCACAGGAGCTGTACTTCCGTGCTCACAGTTTAATCACACTGTTATGAACGCGAAATAGTCCCGCATATACGGATGCTCGAAGGACCAAAAAGATGTAGGGTCTTTACACCTTTTAATGATGGTAGTTTGATTAATACGCAAGAGTACGTAATAATAGAATTTAATTGAATGATAATGAGTGCACGCGATTTGAGTGATAATTGTGTACTAAAGTATAGACCGCGCGTAGCGAGTAAAGTGCTGACACAATGATGTCAAATTTGTGCGTGCTTTGCACTGTACAATCCATACCAATTGATATTTTAAATGCATTTTGTCTCCTTATTACTAACACTAGTTATTAAGTTATCTTGTTGCTACTAACACTATGGACTCATGTCTGAAATAAAAAAATTGAATTTGAATAAAACGTTGTTTCAATAATATTTTGTATTACATACAGAAATTTCATTTTTTTTTATTTATATAGATAGAAGATTGTTTATTATGGAGATATTAAAATGTTTCAATTGAATGTAAGCTTTAACATTATTTTAGGATCATTGACTTTAATAGTAAAGACAGATCCGTACACGTACACGCGTTTTTCTGACGCCAAAATATGGTCATAAAGGTCATACTAGCCCGCAAAAAACTCGACACGCGGTCAGCTATCTTCTTGAACAAAATAATAGCTAGGTATAAATCATATTAAATCAAGCACATCAACTGCTGGAAAACCTCAAGAAACCCTTAAATAAAAATAGGCACACTTAGCAGAGAGAGAGGTGAAAATTTCTATAACGTAAAAATAGGTTCGTAGCAGGTGGCGTTCTGTAGTTTCTGCCTACCCCATGGGAAAAAGGCGTGAGTTTATGTATGTATGAATTATAATATTTAACTGTTGTCAAAATCTGTTTAAATCACCTTTTTAACCATCGCTAGATTGGCAAGAAGAGTAACTTACTACTCTCTTCATAAAAAACGTGAATACTACAACTTTTGTGGAACTCAAACATAAGCAAAAATAATACAAATAAACATAATATAAGTAGTATGTATATTTTATACTTTCTACCTTATTTCACCAAAAATTTGTGACGTAATACAAATGGACATATTCCTATTAAATAATACAGAATTCGTTGCCACTATATTGTATTTATAGTAGTAATAGTAGCCTCTGGCGTTATTGTTTTAAACTGTTGACCCGGCATCAAGTGGCAAGCGACGCCCCGACACTAGTGCTAGTGATGTAACCGCGGATATTTTCGGATAATTCGGCGAAATGCGATTTCAACATTCAACCCTATGGTGTGGAGTTATTTTTCCTAGAAGTTGTTTGGTGCTCTGAAAATTTTGTAAGTTGTATCTTAAACCTGAACATGTACCGTGAGCGCTGGTATGAAGTGGTGATAAACAAGTTCCAGAGAGGACTTTGCTTGGTAGTGAAACAGTTCTTAAACCAATAGATAAATGATTCTGATTATTAAATAAGTATCTTTGTGTAAACGCAAGTTAGAGAAAGGTAGGCATATGTAGCTGCATTTCCAGAAACATAGGATAGAAAAGTAACACCAGACTTATGACCATCTGCCTGCCCTTCTTATGTCACTTAAGGTGGGTCCAACACGTTTTCTTCTTGCGTTCTTTCCTGCCAACCATCACGCTATCATTAATTCCCTTTATAACCCCCGACGGAAAAAGAGGGGTGTTATGAGTTTGTCGTGTGTACCTGTGTGTTTCTGTATTTGTGTATATGACTGTGGCATCGTAGCTCCTAAACGGATGAACTGATTTAAATTTAGATTTTTCACTTAGCTATGTTTGATGAAAATCGGTTCAGCCATTGTGGGCGTTTTACTGTTTGAATCGAGATGTTTTTGCAAGATATCGTGTCATAATTATTACGTGTTCAATAGATAACTTATGTAGCATGAAATAAAAATGTGTCGGTGGTTTTTTATATTTTATTTGTGTTTCATTGTCTTCCTCACACAATCCATATTTTCTGTAACCTTCTTCTTCCTCACCAACCATCAACATTTTATACGCATCACCTTTTTGGTCGTATGCAAAGAAACTTTAAACCCACCAACCTAGAATAAAAGGAATGAATACATGTAGTTATAAGTCTTTCAATTCCAGTAAATACTCTTTATATTAATTCTATGCCACGTTGCGGATACGCCTGTCACATCACTAGCTGAATTCAACACGGCACAGCACTTGAGAGTTATAACAATGTTATATGAAAAATGAACTTATGAATGCTATTTTTTTTTCAGACGCCATTTATTCGAGTTTACGAGTCGGATTTTTGTATGTTTTTGTGTGAAACTGTCGCGTTAATGTTTTTAGTCAGGCGTTATTGTTTACTGAAGTATTACTTTTAAAATTTTGTTTTTTTTGCAACTAGGGAGCATAATCATGTATTTGCAATATATCCATTACTGGGATACATTAAATCATGGGTAGATGTCACATACAGAGACATAGAGCCGAGTGTTGGCCGAGTGGTAACGGCCCCGACTTACGTGTCGTAGGTCATGAGTTCGAACCCAAGCAGGTGCTTTACTTTGTGTAAATTATATCACCACCACTGCTCTAAAAATGGTGAAGGGAAACATCGTGAGGAAACCGGCATGTCTTAGAACCAAAAATTCGAAGATAGTGACATCCACCAATACGCACTGGGCCCGCGTGGTGGATTAAGGCCCATCCTGAATGTTTAGCTGTAGGTCGTGGCGATTTCTTCACGATGTTTTCCTTCACCCATTTGAGAGCAGTGATGATAAAATAAATTACACACAGTTATGCACCTGCCTGGGTTCGAACCCACGATCTTAGACTCCAAAAGGCTGTAAACACCGCTAATACTACTTTTATCATTACTATTAAATTTAACACTTACAGTTGTATCTTTTTACTACTTACATAGATTTGTGTACACTGTACAAGTACATTAAACCTCCAAAAATAGCAATGAACATGAACAGTCAGACCCACTGTTGAGCTATTCGTATGTTTTGTACGAGTATCATCAAGCAATATATATAATAAATCTAAACTTAAAGTGTTAAAGAAGTAAAATATCGCAACACACGCAGTTCAGATACTCGAACAGTTGAACTCCGTATTCGATAGATGGCGTTTTGCAATTCACGTCTTTTTCTGAATGGCGGTGTTAAGATTCACCGCAAAAGAATGACCCTAGAAAATAAGTTGGTAGGTACAGAGCGTAGTTAGGTAAGCAGGGTAGGGTAGGCATTTGAAGGGAGTGAAGCCTTGGGATCAGCTAGTGTACTAATAAAAAGAAAGATAAACACCACACTTACGAAACGAATTTCAATCGCCGTTTATCCAACTAAGAAATTAAAGATTCTTGGTTTTGCTCATTGTCTAAAATCCCAAGGTCTCGAAGAAACTAACAGTCTCCAGCAAGCTTAAGTTTGGCAACAAAGCCTTTTCACATATCAGTCCATATCTGTATGAGAATGTCAATGACAAGCTAAACATTCTCCCCATGACCAAGCTTGGGTGCAAAAAACCAGTACGGGATTGGCTACTAGGACTTACCTGTAACGAAACAGAAAACCTTCTAGCAATTTAGTGTTAACACACCATAATTATTATGACCATACACACTATTGCATACACACCATCGCATACACTCCATCACTTACATACCAGTACACTTACGCGTACACCTTTAGTTACCTTTCAGATTTTGTTTAATGATTGGAATCGTGGCATTTGACAACAAACATATAATTTATCGAGTGGGACTGGATTCTGCAGCACAGGGTATCCTATTGCAGGATCCACTATCACATCTTAATACACTCTTTTATTGAAACAATAAAGGGTTTTTTTAGGGTTCCGTAGCCAAATGGCAAAATACGGAACCCTTATAGATTCGTCATGTCTGTCTGTCTGTCCGTATGTCACAGCCACTTTTTTTCCGAAACTATAAGAACTTTGCTGTTGAAACTTGGTAAGTAGATGTATTCTGTGAACCGCAATAAGATTTTCACACAAAATAAAAAAAAGAACAATAAATTTTTGGGGTTCCCATACTTGAAACTGAACTGAACTAAAATATTTTTTTTTCATCAGACCCATACGTGTGGAGTATCTATGAATAGGTCTTCAAAAACTTTTTTTTTTCTAAACTGAATAGTTTGCGCGATAGACAATTCCAAAGTGGTAAAATGTGTCCCCCCCTGTAACTTCTAAAATAAGAGAATGATAAAACTAAAAAAATACATTATGTACATTACCATGTAAACTTCTAACAAAAATTAGTTTGAACGAGATCTAGTAAGTAGTTTTTTTTAATACGTCATAAATCGTAAACCGCAATTTACCAAGTACGGAACGTAACGGTACTTCGTGCGCGAGTCCGACTCGCACTTGGCCGGTTCTTTAAACTGTACAGTCTAAATGACTAACAAAAACTTTCATATCATCAACATAGGTATAATCCCGGCTGACAGCACACAGCAAAAACTCTCCACAAGCTTCAATACCCTAATATCTCCGTAACATTTCTATCCACTACCCCACGATCCTACTGTACCATGACACTCCTACGTCCCCTTCTCCTGATAGTATCTTAGCATATCTCAGTCCAAAGTGCAAAATGCAGAAAATAAAATTTCCTTCTTCCAATATAGAATAGTGTATTGTAGTGTTCAAAACCGTTTCGGTGGCGTGGAAGTTGCCTTTTAGGGACCAGCATTTCCCACTCAATTTGAATTTATATTTGCGAATAAAACCGCTGGAAAACTTTAGTTTTACGTCGGAAATGTATTTTAAATATATCGGGGATGCGCAGCGGATAATGTGGACGTGGACTGTGTTTAGACACGAGAGTTGTTTTTTTTATAGTCGCAGTGTGTTTCATTCGGGTTCCATCATCATCATATCAGCCGGAAAACGTCCACTGCTGGACATGTAGAGGCTCAAGAGTCTCTAAACAAATGTAATTTTATCAGCGAAGGCATTTATTGTCTAAATCCCAAAATATAAGAGTTTGGGCCCGTGCCATTTCCATAGTGTTTGACATTCCCTTACATTTTTGTCGTTTTTCCAACCGCTATCGCCAATGTTCAATGATAGAATATCACTTGGCCTCTAGTAGCTGTAATGATCCACTATAACCCTTACTAAAAATGACACTACTGTTCATCATGGTATTGAATTGACCAATAAAGTTACCGACCTATGATCACCAATCGTCATCTAATCCTATCCTAAATGACGAAGATAATGCACTATAATGGTTATATCGACACTTCATCATTCACCACCAACACGACCCCACTCCCACAACTTCACATCACCACTTAACCTGCTCACCCCCTCAAAATAAGCTTAGCATTACACTAAGAGCCCATTGTACCATAAATAGGCAACCAGTATTATCATGCTGCGATGGTTCGTCGCAACTCTTTCACAGGGCAAGTTGATTCAGAAAGTTAAGTTATTACAATTTTGTGACTGCAAGCTGTTGGATTAGGTACACTCAAATCCGGATGTTCTTCGAAAGACCAAGTGCGCAGTACTCTTAACCGGCATGTGTGTATGACTAGATGTATAAATATGTGTGTCTGTCTGTCTGTCACCAGGCTGTATCTCATGAACCTTGATAGACAGTCGAAATTTTCACAGATGATGTATTTCTGTTGCGGCTATAACAACAAATACAGAACAAAATAAATATTTAAGTGGGGCTTCCATACAAAAAACATGTTTTATTGACGTTTTTGCGATAAAGGTATGGCACTTGGCCGTTTTTTTGTCTACTTCACACCATATACATTCACATAAATCTGGGTTCAGTTTTTGGCTTGCGCCATACCCAATAAGGCAAACCACTAGAATTTCATTCAATAACCTATGCATTGACGAAAAATGTATATTGTTGTGATGACTTAACTTTTAATAATCTTGACAATCTTATGAATAATGCCACCGTTTTTAACAACTTTACGGCAAAATAATCGGGCTTCGAATACCAAAATTTCGGCTTTTTTCATCTTCCATTTTTCAAATATCTAGAAATTCATTCGACTTTCTAGAAATTTGAACCATGTTAACAGTTCAGCTTTGGATGCCTATGACAGTCAGGTTACTATCCTTTGAAAAAGAAAAAGTGTTTATTTGTCACAACAGGACATACATACAAAGACTACTATACTGAATCTTCTGTCCTCTCCTGTTGAATGCTTGCAGCACTCGAGAAGCGGGGATTAGTATTCCTCCAGCGTTCATTCTACAAGCAAAATTCACGGAAGCGAGTCTGTTTTTCGATCTTTATTAAAAAGGCTCGTGTGCAATAAACAAGATATTGTTGTGCTTAGTTTTAGCTTTTGATTAGATAAGTTAAGTCATCATAAATCTGATTTTTTGCTCATCACTTAGTTTACATGAATATATACGATTCTTCTTCTTTTAGAAACATTTTCTCTTAAACCTACATAAGTTATAAACAGAAGTATCTCATAAGTTGCGGTAAAACTACAAGGCAAGCAAACTGCAGCAAGACTGGTAAATGGTAATGAGACTTACTGCTCAGGGTGCTTGACATACTTATAGAGAAGCATCCCAATGCCCACATCATCATTTTCTGATGATTCCGAGACCAAGAGCAAAGGCTCTCGACCTTGCTTGATGATATGATTATACAGTGTGCGAAGAAACAATCCAGCCCAGAAGATACCTGTTTACTCTTGCTTTAGAGGCTGACGGTTCATTAATGGTAGGAAACCAAACGATTTATTTAGGCTCGGTGCAAATGGGCCAGCGACAGCAACTTAATACACTTGTATTAAGTTGCTGTTGTTGTTGTTGAAGTTGTTGTGTTTGTGTTGTTGTTGTTGTTGTTGCTTATTTGCTCGCTTATTAAGTTGCTGTCGCTTATTTGCTCGCTTGGTTGCTGTCCGTACTGTCTGTTGTGTATTTTTATCCGACTGCCGAAGGAGGGAGGGAGTCGGAGGATACATCTGGTTTTGGTCAGCCAGCTCGCGCATATGTATCCTCCGACTGCACAGCATGATTTTTTTTTTGTTTACGTCTTTTTAGTTGACTTTTTAAGCAGTCGGGTTTTTTGTTATTTTAAAATATTTTTGTATAGACGCACCGCGCACGTGTAGACGGTGGCGGCCACTCGCTGCAACAGTGTCCGCGATTCACCACTTGTGGTCGCTGCGGGCCACACAAGACGCCGACACCCGCCACTACGACTACGACTATGCGTCGCCATGAAGCACGACGACGCTTCCAATGCATATAGATACTTTCATATCGCTATTTGGGATTTACATTCTGATCTATACAGCAATAGAAAAGTGGCGGCTTCCAAACACCGGTGGCTGTCGCGTACTTCTGCCACTGTTACAAATCCGGCGGTAGGGATGACAACCACCGGTGGCTGTAGTCGGTGGCCCGTTTGCGCCGAGCCTTATCCTGCAGACAAAATAGTATGTTCGAGTCAGTGAACATACCTGCACTAAGAACAATAACAATCCACTCTTTCAACAACACAAAAACTACATAAAGCGGTGAACTAAAATAACACCAAAAGTCAGTTAGCGTAAAATTACAACAAAGCTTTAACAGTAACGCTGCTGAAATAATCATGTACAGCGATTAATATTTTAAAAGTTTTGTGGGCAATTAGTGTAACCAGCTAGTTGGTAATTCAACCGGAACGATGCTACCGTGCTGTGAACGAGTGGGGTGAGGATACAGTGATGGGAGGACGCGGGACCTGGTGACGTAAAATGTTAACCGTACTGAACTAAATCAAGTAAGTAATATTGTAGGTTCCAGTTAAATGGCAGTTTTCGTTGTTTACATATTCGATTTCGTTTTTTGATTGACTTTTTAAATTCAAATAAGTTGCATGCTATAATTTTATTTGTTGTGCTAAACGTCTTTCTTTCTTAATATTGACTCAATGACCAAATAACCTACGAAGTATTTTAATTGCATTACTCGTAGCCAAAAATCTATTTCTTATTTATTATCATTTAGGCTTCTATATAAACCCCGTCTCTGTTGAAACTGACTACATTCTAGAGAAAAATCAACATTTAAAGTTTAAAAGTTTGTGAATATTACCTGACAGATTTTGTATTAGCTAGTGAAACAGAAACTGCACTAATTAACATTAACTATGCAATTTCGTAATTAGGACTAAGATAGGCAATATTATTACAAATCTGTTCATGCTGTTATGCATATTATTTTTTATGATAATTTGAACCTTAATATACGATACATAGATACACATATTATATGTTTCCATGGGCTATCCTCATAAAATTTACGGGTGTGATTATAAATATTGGTTAGTCAACTGCACACAAAAAGTCCTTTGTAATACATTAGTACAATAAGAAATTTCTGACTTGTTTAGTAATTTTTCAACGGTTAGGACAAGCCCGCAACACTATTCCAAACTACGGCAACTCCTGAAAGCCGGAATCAACTGGCGACCACTAGAAAATACCAAATCAAAGAAGATTGACGATTCTCGGAGTTATGATTCAACTGTCAATTGGATCCCGCAGATTAATCAGAAAAGAACAGCAGAGGACTAAGAAAAACAGTTATGACAGTCATTACCAAAAGTATTAAGGCGGTACCCCGAGAAAAACGCCGCGCTAGCCGTTTTTCATGCTGTTTTTGGGAGCAATCTACTCGTTATTTAAAAAGAAATATCAACTAATAAAAATACATTAAATTTCTACATATTTTTGATTCTAAAATAGACGTATACTATTTCTAAAGAGGTGTTTCACTCATCTCCTTCCAACAAAACCATAAAAAAGAGAAATAATGATTGATAGCATACATCTCCTCGTACAGTGTTCATTAATTATTTTTGTACTAACACTAATGTATAGACAATTTAATAAGGAACATTTTTGTCGTTTTTTTTTTTTCATAAGACTAAAATTCGATTTTATAAAGATTTTATTCTAAAATCTGGGCGTATTCACTACTGTAATTCATGCACCACCAGTGCCGCTAGGCCAATAGGAATGCTCATATCACATGCTGTTTTTTTGGTCAGGGTACCGCATTAACCAAACAAGATTAAAACATGAAACCACTTTAACCAGGAAGTTTACACAACATCAATAACCATCACCTAATCTATAAAAGTAGGTACCAAACATCCTCCGCTCCCGCTAATCCCAACACTAAGCCCTCGCCCTTACAACATGCGTTAAAAGGGCAGCATCATCTGCAATGCAGATAAATATCATATTTCATATTTAATTTTATTAATGAGAACCATTTTATGACGTAAACGACTGACACTTGTGGCGACATCTATTCGAGAATCGGTGAACTAGTCAATGGGTTGGGTTTGCTAGGAATAACTTATACCTAGCGTGGTTCTCAGTACCGAATATGAAATATGTGTGGCATGTATCTACGAAGGACTCTGGAGCCCTAAGACATAATAGCCAATAACAGAATAGCGAGTAGAAACATTTGATTGAATGTTAAAAAAAAAAATGGGGCTTATTACAATTCTACGTAAATTCCCAGCAAATAAGTTTACAGGAAGAAGAAAGATAAGAGTTTTATGATAGATATGTACTTGGATTGTCAGACTTCGCACATTCAGGGTTTCGTACCAAACCGCCAATTGTAATAGGAAAAATGAGTGAATTAAAAACAAAACTGTTTTATCAATATAGGTATTGGTATTTGTTAGTAAAACATTCGTAGTTCTTGTTCTTTGAAAAAATTCTTCAGAACCAAATTTTGTAAAAATACTAACTTTGTTGGCTTTTCATTCCTTCGTTTTTCAATATTTTTTAAAACAAAAAGTACAATTTTTACCTACTCAATATGTTCGGAGAAGGTAAAAACCCCATAAAAACATTTATAAATATTTTTTGACAATTTGTATGGCTTTGTGTCAACAAGATACGTATATTGTGAAACTTTGAAGACTATAGCTCCAACCGTTCGGCTGTAAAACCCGTGTGACAGACGATGGACAGACGGACAGACGGCCAGACGGACAAATAAAAAGGGCTCTGTTTGGACCCTTCGGGCACGGAACCCTAAAATCTATTATTTATTTCTCTATTATTAATTTTCTTACCAAAACTTTAAATATTAGGTACAACCACATTGAGAGCAACTAAATACAAACTTGCGATGCATTCTAATTATTATTCGATCGAATTAAACTAGAATGCAATTTTAGGTTCTTCAGTTTTGCATCGCATTGTAAAATTGTTTGATTTTTTTCCGATGTATTGAGTCCTGTTTTGTTGCCCAATATTATAACTACTTGTTTAACTATATATTCTGTATATTTAATACAGATATCCCCTTATTTTATTTCATTCGAGCCGCTTATCATCACAACAATTATAATAATCGCCCCTGAGAGGATTACCTGAGCTCCGTATTTTCCGCCGGGGAAAAGAACAATACGGGCCACATAACATTTAAATATTAAAAACTTAAAGTATTTAAAAATGTTGGTTTTAATATTTTGGTCTGACAGTGTATTTTTGTGAATACAGCGGAAGACTTTTCCTGTGTGCTTTTGAGTAAATAAAATTAAAATTTTATTCCTTTATCTAGGAAAACAACTACTCCTATTACAAACGCGAAAGTTTGTGAGTATGGATGTTTGCTTCTCTTTTACGTAAAAACTACTGAACTAATTAAATTTTGTAGTTATAGTTTGGTATCATCATCAGCCTTTTAATGTACCCACTGCTGGGACACAAGCCTTTTTGTGAGAGAGGGGATGGGCCTTAATCCACCACGCGGGCCCAGTGCGGGCTGGTAGTTGTCACATATCTTCGAATTTTTGGTTCTTGGCGTGCGGGTTTCCTCACGATGTTTGCCTTCACCATTTTTAAAGTGGTGATGAAATAATTTACACAAAGTAAAGGAACCTCCCAGGCAGAACGAAACCAGGCGGCCTGGGTTCGAATCCACGACCTACAACACGTAAGTCGGGGCCATTATAGGTATAGCCTATAATATGTAACAATCACACTAATCACAGTTATCACACTAATAATTTAAATCCGAATGATTGTAAGTGTTTGTATGTTTGTTACTTCTTCACGCTCAAACGGCGGGACGGATCTGGATGAAATTTGGCACAGAGATAGAGGTCGACTGGTAGAAAATACATTAAGTCCGTTTTGTACTTGTGCATAAAGTTTTAATATATAAATAAAATAAATATTATGGTGTGGAATAGCACATAGGCCACTTTTCATCCCGGTATAATTTTCCTTTGGGATAAGAAAACACTTATTACGCAGGTGAAGCCGATGGCAGAGGCCATCAGGTATCTGCATAACACATAGCCTATTAATTGAATAATTTGTAAAGATATCGGAGTCTGGCCTCCCAATAGGTAGACAGATTCCACACAAGTCACATGTCGAGAGCGGGCGACAGCCAGCTAAAAAAGGCCAAATAAAAGTATCTACTTTACTTTTGAAAATAAAACCATTCCAAACAGTGATTAAAATCTCAAACCATATTTTTAAGTCTAAACGATTTTCAACCCTAAAACCCCGCATCGGTCATTAAGACCGACAATTCGCTCCATTATTACCTTTCTAAAAATCCATTCACCCAAATAAAGTTCAGCGTTGCACCTAGATTCAGTGTGGAATCAGCTGGTGTGGGGTCGTAAGTCAGGGGAGGTAATGTGGCCATAAACCACCACCCGCATCCACCTAGAGATTAATCAAGAAACGAGTTTGTTCTAACTATGAAAATATGTGGAAATATGTGGTTGGCCTTTTTTAAAACCGTTCCCCCTTTCTTTCTCGTTTTGTTGGAGAAAATAAAAATGGAGAAATGAGAAATAGAATTTGTTACGTGTTTGTTTTGTAGAAAATAATACTGTGTGTGTGTGGTTTTAAGTACTGCTGAAGTGTTGAACGCCTTAAAATTGTGATGGTTTTATTGTTCAATGTTAAGTGAAGTAAACTGTTTATTTATTCTGATTTTGGAGATAAATTTATGGTTTATTGTTTGATATCCATTCACTTGCACCCTGGAAGACCTGTACAGTGCTTCTGACGCTGCAATAAGCGTGGCCGCCTACTGGGCCCAGACAATCTAATTAAATGTGCCATCAAATCGAAAAGAAGAAGATTGTAAAATTAAAAACCAAGTTTACCGTTCGTGTTTTCATTACTTCAGGGGGACTGTCTACAAATGTGATGGCTCTTAGACTAATTTAAATAAATTAATTTACATATTATATTTAGATTTTACATTGACAGAAAATAAACTGACACTAAATATACCTAACCCGTCTACTTAACACCGAAAAAAAATCCGAATCAAATAAAATAACAACACACAACGAAACACAAGTGCTTCTCCGACACATTCGTACTCATACGACACACAAAAACTGTGAACTAAAAATATAAAACAGCCATCCAACTGCCATTCTCATCACAATAAAAGTTGACGTGTTATCACGTCGTCGTGTAGGCACGTACCTCCGTGTCACGCTTCCTGCCACGTGAGGTACCTGGGACGTGTTGCCGACAAATTAGACGGCTCAGAACGTCCACTTCTTACAACGATGAGTGTTTGGCTATGTAGATGGTTTTGACAAGTATGTTAGAGTTGTCTGGAGCTGTGGAATGTGGGAGTTGATTCAACGCACTATGGTGATATTCCTTTGTTTTTCGCAGGACATCTATGCACAATGAAAATGATGAAGGACAGTTAGAGCTGTATTTTTTATACGGACTCTTTCTGAAAATGGATGGAACACTATTTTATCTGTGTGTGTTTTAAAAGCCCAAAAAGTCTTTATCCGTAGGCAACTTTACCCGCCAATATTCCGTTGGCTGAAAATTTTGATTCAGAGCTATTTAAGAACATTTTCAGCGTCAATTAAAAATAAATGAAGCTAGTCTCGCATTCAACGTTGGAGAACTCTTGCCTAGAAGGTGACTTTGATTACTATTCATTCTTGACTTAAATACCTGAAGGAGAAGTTATCGTATCCATCAGGAAACACAGACTCAGGCGGGAATGCCACTCCTCGGCTGTACGCATAATTTAAGTATTTATAAAACCGTTAATACTCATCGCCGTAAGTCTTCTTTTAGTTTTTCCATAATTGTTTTGAAAGGCACATGGGTATCTCCCTTCTATGAGAAGACTTTTATGGTTTTTTAATTTCCATACTTTAATTTATCAATCTGATAAAAAAATCTTTTGGTTATTTTCAGGTCCAGATAATTATAGTAGGTCCTGTTAAGAAGTGAACCTTTTGCTCCAATCTATTGAACGTTGAAACGTGTCCGACTGTACGTCCAGAAGGCCGTGATTGGACCTTCGGCTGTCGACTTTTATTTATTAGAACGGCCATTGAGTTCACACGGCTAAGTATCACGTTGTGATTTTTGGAAAAAATCCTGATCTATCGGTTGGAATCAGTGGTGGCTCGGGGCTTATTGAATTAAGGTTCATGTTTGGACTATGATGTTTTATTGAGTCTGCATGCTTTGTCATTGTTTTAAGGGTTCCGTACCCGTAGGAAGGGCTCCTTGCTATCCACTCACGTGTCTGTCTGCCCGTCGTCACAATTTTGATCATAATAATTTATTAACTTCCCATTGATCTATGAACTTGAAGTTTGGTGATAATGTTTATTATTACGTGAAAAACTTGCGAAGACAAGCAAAACCTGGCAATTGTTGGAGGAGGCCTATACCCGCCAGGGGCTTTAAATAAAAAATGAAAATAAATGTATTTAAATTTGCGTAACTAATGTTAAGAAACTATAAGTATGTTAAAGAAATTAAAAGGTTTAATAATAATGGACTCAGCGATCAATGTACCGATAGTTGTGTCAGCCAATGGCTTAATAGCCACGAGCATCGACTCGTGTTTGCTTTTCAGTTACAGTTTTTGCTGACAAAATGACGATAGAAAGTAAATAGAAATAGAATTGTTATTTCTGTGGGTCTGCTTCGCCTTTATGGCGATGGTACAATTTAATGTTGTTGGCCCAACAATTCGCCACACCACATCATTAATAGTGGTAACGCATCTAGTTCGCGTTGGTTTCAGGTTTTTTTATTTTTATTTTTTTTATAACCTATAGGCTCGCGCTTGATCACAATCTCACCTGATGGTAAGCGATGATGTGGTCGACGGTGAAACACGCTTGCCTAAAAATAACCTATTCACTCTTGACTTAAAGACCCCTAGATTGTAGCTATTGGGAAACACAGACTCCGGCAGGGAATTCCACTCCTTAGCTGTACGCATAATAAAACACACACACACACAGGTTCTCTTTAGTATTTACTTACCTGTTAAATTATTTAAAAAAACAAGCCTTCAGTTTATTAAGCATCTGTTGTCTCATATCGGAATTATTACAAAAAGCCTTAACAGGTAAAACAAGTTATCAAAATGCAATACGTTAGGTTAGCAAATCAATCAATCTGGTCACAGACACTCATACACAAATCACTCACATATCTAATTTGATAATCCATTGCGGAACATACGAGTTCTCTCGTCGTAAATCTGAATCGAAACGTTAAGTCCTAGCCCGTTTCATTTTTTATTCGATATTAATCAATTTCGGGAAGCTATGGGGTTGCATATGATATTCTTTCCCGTGTATTGAAATTATTTTTAACAATTTTAAAAAGGAGGAGGTTCTCGATTCGATTGTATGTTTTTGTATGCTAGTAAAGCGATTACGCCGCCAATTATTATGAACCGATTTTGATGATTCTTTTTTTATTTGAAATCTGGTGCTTCTCATGTGATCCCATTTAAATAAAATTACTCGTCAGATCTAATTTTATCTAGATCTGATGAGTATAGTTCTCGACAAACTTCTTGGCCGCCCTGAAGTTGGCTAAAATGGCTGCATAGTAGGAAATCTCATACAAAAACAGCACCGTTTCGTGCCTCGCGCATCCAGTAAACCAACTTCAGGGTGGCCCAGAAGTTTGGCGATGATTATAGTTTTTAAGTAATCCTTTATAATGCGTATTTTTATGGTAATATAAAGGTACCAAAAAAAACATAAATAAAACATCTAACAAAAAAATAAACCGACTTCCAAAACAAAACACTACTAAGCCAAAAATTACTTACTTCTCGGAAGTCTGTATAAAAACGAAAAAAAATGGTACCAAAGACACCGACTTCCGAAAAGAAATTGTTAATGTAATGTTACTCTGGACATTGTTTTTGTTGCCATGCTGGTCGGACAGACCAGCTTCGACACTGTCGGCCACCCCAAAAAATATAACTTCATTCTCAACAGTAGCGCTTGTAACTACTAGAGTATAAGTGATATATTTTTTGTTTTATTCAATCACCCACTAATTTTGTGTTTTGACTTGGTATATTTTTGTTCATAATTATTATTGATTAATTCTATGTTTTGGGAGACCTGCACAAAACCTGTATACCTGGATAAAACCATATTGCGTAGCTATTTTCGCCAATAATTCAAATTTCGAGCGCACAAACCGCTCAGTAGCGCCTACCAATCAGAACTATTTGTAAACATAAACTTGTCGTTGCAGGCTCGCGCAATTTTGTATTATTTTAGTAACCGACTTACCAAAAAAGGAGGAGGTTAAATGTTCGACTTTACGTTTGTTTTTTTTTAATTTTGTGTATGATATCTCCGACAATTGTGGACCGATTTTAAAACATGCCTAACATTTTTGAGTTTGTTGTTTGTTCTGGGCTAAAGTCGATGTTCGTATTGCGGCTCTTTTGATCATCTCGCAAGTCTTCTAAGATAATCGGTTCGTTCGTTTTCCATTTTCTCAAGTTAAATCCTCCTTTTTTCAGCAACTCAATTAGCTGTGTGACCAGCGTCGAGAGTATCCTGTCCGTAAACCAAATCGTCCATGTAGAAGTAGTTTTTCAGGACGTTCCCAGCTTCCGGATAGGTATCTTTTTCATCTTCTGCGAGTTTATGTAGAGTGCGCATTGCCAGATAAGGTGCACTTTTCGTTCCGTAAGTTACTGTGCCCAACTGCCAATCTTGTAGAGGTTCCTTAGGAGAAGATCTCCAGATTATAGTTTGCAGATGTTGTTGATTTTCGTTAAGCCAAATGAACCGATAAAGTTTTTCTACATCCGCCGTAAAGACGTATCTGTACGTTCTCCAATTAATTAGTATTGTCAGTATATCCTTTTGTAAGTTCGGACCGCAGTACATGTGATCATTGAGACTGCTGCTGTCTCCTTTTGTCTTGTACGACGCGTTGAACACTACTCTTAGTTTTGTTGTAGTGGACTCAGCTCTCATCACGCCGTGGTGAGGTAGGTAAACGCGGCCCCTACTTTCTTCTGTGACTGGTTTCATGTGTCCCATAGCGATGTATTCGTTCATAAAACGTTTGTACTCGTAACTGAGTTCTTTGTTTTTTAGCATTTTCCTTTCCAGTTGAAGGAACTGTGCTAATGCTTGTGACCTTGCATTGTTTAATTTTGTTTCGTAGTAAGGCTTCATAGGCATTTGTACCACATATTGTCCGTTCGCCAATCTTGTGGTAGTTGCGTTGTAATAATCTTCACAGTGTTGTTCCTCACTAGTTGATGATGACTTGTCTGGAATTTCCTCGGATTCCCAAAATCTTGCCATGTTTTCGAAATCGTTTAGTGTTACCAAGCAGTTGAATGTCTTTACATTCCCGCATAGAATCCAGCCTACTTTCGTTTGTTGAGCTACTGGGTATCTCTCACTCCTGATGACGCCGTTTAGGATAAGTTCCGAGTAGATGTCCGCGCCCAAGAGTAGATCGATCGGGCCCGACAGATTGAACTGTGGATCCGCTAGTTTTAAGTTTTCCAAATAGTCCCAGTTGCTGATTGGGAACGATGCGGTAGGTAAGTTGCTTATGAGTGTTTTCATAATTAATGCTTCAAAGTTTAGTTTGTAGTCTGAATGTATTGACTGGCATTCTAAGGTCATTGCCCCTTTGCAGTTGCAGCTAAGGGTTCCGACGCCCGATACAACAGCGCTCACTCTACGTCGCTGTAATCGGAGGCGTTGTGCCGCGTTTTCCGTTATTAGGCTCACTTGAGAGCCTTGGTCTAGTAGACCTCTCAAGTTGATGAAGTTTCCATCAATTGTTTTGACTTTCAGGAGTACAGTGGTCAACAACACTTCCCTTTGTTCGTTCGTTATGTTGTTGACCCCATAGGAAGTCGAAAGGGTCGGCGATGGGTATTCCTCCCTTGTTGCTTGTTTGTTGCTAGATAGTTCTGTTACATCTTCATGCATAAGTGTATGGTGTGCCTTATGACACAATTTACACGTCTTTCGTGATTTGCATTGTTTTTCTCCGTGGTTGAATAGGCAGTTTTTACAAATATGCAAGTTGCGAATTGCGTCATTTCGTTTGTTTGTGTCCATAGCCAAGATTTGTTCGCAATTCATCAATACGTGATTAGTTTTGCATATTGGCCATGTTTTTGCTGTCGTGAAGAAGGTTTTTGGTGAGTTTTGTGACTTGTTAAAGTACGATGACCCCTGTGTTTTATTCTTATAGTTGTAATTTCGGTTTTCTGATCCCTTATGAGGCTGCTTTTCCGATTTCCATGGTTTGTTTGATGTCGAAAATTTTTGACTACTTCCTTGCAGAGCTTCCAGTGACATGAACTTTGATTCTAAAAACTCGGCGAACTCTTCCAGGTCAGGAAATTCCCTGGGATGTTTGATCTCCTTTATATATTCGTTATACGTAACGCTATCTAGTTTTTGAATCAATAGGTGGACCACGATCGGATCCCAATTGGTGATGTCCAGCCCGATGTTTTTGAGCCCGTTCAAGCACTCCATCATGACGTCATGAAGCTTTCGTATGCTTGTTGCGGTTGGTTGCTGAATACTAGGTTGATTCAGGAGTGTATTCATGTATGATGTAAATAACAGCCGTTTGTTGTCGTAGCGGTGGGTCAGCATGTCCCAGCAAGATGCATAGTTTTCAGCACTGATGCCAAGATGCTGAACCAGTTTCTCTGCCTCATCCTTCAGTTTTGTTTTCAAGTGTTGCATTTTTTGAGCCTTCGAAAGTGTCGGATTGTTGTGTACACTTTCGAGGTAGAGGTCTCTAAAAGTCAACCACTGGTTATAGTTGCCATGGAAATCGGGTATTTGAATTTTTGGCGTAGATTTCTCATAATGTGCATTGTTCCAGATGTTGTGTTGTAGTTTACTTTTCAGGTCATCATAGAAGTTTTCTGCTGTATTGTATTTCTGTTGATAAATTGAGTCCTCATCTTGTAGTAGGTAGTCTAGCTCCCAATTTACCTTTTCGATTTGCTCCCATTTAGTTTTCAGGGTGCTTAAGTTGTCTTCTAATTCCCATTTTTCCATCGGTACTGCCAATGCTATGTTTACCTTCTCCACAGTGCGTTCGAACGCTCTAAAGTTGCAGTATTGTTGACGCAAAAGAACTTGTTGCTTTTCCGCCGACTCGCTGGCTTCCCGAGGAGGTACGTGGAATTGGATATCGTTGAAAGTAAATTTCGATTGTCCCTTACCTTGCTTAGGCGTAGCAGGTGGTTGTTCCGTCTTACCAGCAGATGCAGACGGCAATTCCGATTTACGTTTCAACATGTCTTGCAGCACTTCTTCATACATCTTCTTCGTACAGTTGAAAATGTCGTCGTTGAAGTATTGAAGGTCTGTTGCTCCAGACTCTTCCAGTAGTTGATGGTTGTGAACAAACTTCTCCCAGTTATTGTTCAGCCGAGAAAGACGCTCCTCCAGGTATGCCAAGTTCTTCCTGGTGGGACTGTCCTTCTTGTAGTTGGTGCAAATAAGCTTCAAGTCTCTGAAGGTTGTTTCTTGATGGCTTATCAGTTCCGTTACGCTCTGAACCATGGTTATTAGTAATTGGTTTGACCGTTGGTGGAGTAGAGTTGTATCACCGCAGGTACTAGTTCACCAAAGTTGCGAAGTTTCCGCAAGTTTTGGATATCAAGTGCGTTAGCGCCCCACTATCGCGATCCGCTCTTCTGGGACTCCAGCTAGACAGATTCGCTAACGTTAACAGAGAGAATACGCACCTGTTATATCCGGCTCGAAGGACTAATTTTATGTACGGCTCAGAGGTAGCCGGTTACTTACAGTTGAGTTGTTTGATGTGAGTTGACGAAAACCACAGATTTCACCACAGTAAACTTTATTCGTAAAAGTTACACGAAAGTTAAGTTGGATGCTAATCCGCGATTATAGCGCTACGGCAGCTATTGGTCAACTAACTAAATATAATAATAAAGTAAATAAAAACGAGTATTTAAAAGTAGGTCGCGGCGTAAGCAATTTGCCTGTACGTGAACCGTACAACAACTTTTTTTTTTTAAAGAGTATGTTTCGAAATTGGTCCTATTTTAATTTGGTGAAGGTCTGATGAAGAACTTCGGAGATATACAACAGAACTCTTCAATAAATAACGGCAAAACTCTCGGGATTGCTGCAATCGCATGTCTGTTGTTTATACCAATTCATAACATAACATAACGCCAGTATGCTCTAAAGGGGAACGCAGATCTCGCATTTCACCGGTTATGTCCAAGTTTCATGTTATTTGGGTTATCTATTCTTTACTAAACAATTTGCCTATTAGGTAGGTAAAAGTATAAAGGACAAAAATAAAAAACTTTTCGAAAAAAAATACTGCCGACTTCCAAAAAATGAAAAACTACAAAGTGAAAAATTAATTATTTTTTGGAAGTCGGTGTCCATATCCTAAAAAAATGGTACCTACTAAAAACACCGACTTCCAAAAAATAAGTCATTTTTCACTTTGTAGTTTTTCATTTGGAAGTCGGTAGTATTTTTATGCAAAAAAGTTTTATTTTATTTTATTGTTTTTCGGTAGTCCTGATCTTATTTTTGTGAATATACAAGCAGTGATTGTGAAGTGTACATACGCTACAGGTAAGTCACTAATCAACTATGTTGTAGGTAATGTATTTGCTCTTAAATGCAATGTTTGTACCGCCAAGTTTATATTAAGTTTGTATATATTGTTTGAAGGTTCAGTTGAAAACCAGCGTCAGGCAACTCCCAGTTGCCTGGCATTTTGCTGAACTGGACCTTTTTGGCGCAGCCGCGGGGCACACTATGTATGTAATTGTTTTTTTTTAAATTACGTTTCTTTTTATTTGTACATTGTGTGTATCTGTGTGTGCCAAATAAACTGGTTTTCTTTCTTTTCTTTCTTTCTTTCTTTCTGACTATGTGTGAGTGAATGATGTTTTTGTTCTACACTAGTGTTGGGGCACAATCGTATGGGATAAAACCGGCTATATACGATTTTGACCCGGACAGATAAGTCTAATTATTTTCATTCTTTTATTACAGATGCTTCAAAAATGCCGCATAATTATCAAAGAACCACTACGAGGCAAGACGATCCAGAGAATATGAAAAAAAATATTCAAGTCGTATATGATGAAACAATGGATATTTAAAGCTTAGTTCATAGTAAATAGTACATAGTTTACCAGGCCCCTCAGAAAGTATTGCGAAAAAAAGTTTTTATATATGGGAGACTGGCCAGTTATAATGTTTTTCGAAAATATGATTATTTATAAGTAAAAATAAGTAAGTTCCAATTTCAAAATATCCCTCCACATTTTTTGCGAGTTAATTCAAAGTATTGTGTCTCACTGAAATATGGATCTGCGCCGGGAACATTTTAGAGCTATGATTTTATACGATTTCAAGTGACGCCTGAAATCGGATGAATCGTACGATAGACTTCAAATGGCATTCATGGATGAAGGCCCTTCCAAGGCAACCGTGTATCGTTGGTATAACGAATTCAAGCGCGGTCGACCAACTTTGGGGGATGACGAAAGAAGCGGTCGCCCTTTGACGGCTGTTACCGAAGAAAACGTGCTAGCAATGAAAAATTTAATCCAAGACAATAGGCGAATTACATATCAGGTGATTCAACACATATTGAAGATTGGATCGGGAAGCGTTCACGAGATTCTACACAGCCATCTTCGCGTGAGGAGGATAGTATCACGCTGGGTGCCGCACAACCTCACCGATGCTCAGAAGCAGGCCCGGGTGGAATGGTGCCGTGATATGCTTAACAAATTTGAAGCAGGCTCGTCTCGGCGTGTTTACGACATCGTTACAGGTGATGAGTCCTGGATTTATCAATACGACCCAGAAACCAAGCGCCAGTCGACTGTTTGGGTGTTTCAAAATGAGCCAACGCCTACCAAAGTGAAGCGATCTAGAAGCGGGGGTAAGATTTTGATCGCCAGCTTTTTTAATTTGACTGGCCACTTGGTATCAATTCCCTTACGGGATCAAAGAAGCATTAATGCCGAATGGTATACTACCAAATGTTTGCCAGAAGTTTTCTCTGTTATAAGCAACAAGCGACCAAACACAGGGCTCCGCGGGCTACTGCTCCACCACGACAATGCACCTGCGCACACCGCACTCAAAACGAGGGACTTCCTGGACAGCACGCCAGTCAAACTCCTGGGTCACCCTCCTTACAGCCCTGATCTAGCACCGTGTGACTTCTTTTTATTCCCAAAAATAAAAAATCAGCTCAAAGGGATACAATTTTCGTCGCCGGAAGATGCGCTGGCTGCGTTCGAGCAGGCTGTAAACGAGGTGTCTGCGGCGGACTGGAAAAAGTGTTTTGAAAACTGGTTTAGGCGCATGAATCTTTGTATAGAGGCTGGTGGAAAGTACTTTGAAAAGATTTAATAAAAATATATGTACGTATAGAACAATTTTTTTTAGTTTCGCAAAACTTTCTGAGTGTCCCACGTATAGTGCATTGTACATGGTATACGGTTTTACCTATGGGTCGAGGCAAAACCGGAAAATTAGTTATATGCTTTTTTATTTAAATCGTTGTCTAATTTTATTTTTTTCTGAAATATATTAATTGTAATGTGTAATGAATGAGTCTGACTAAATATATATGTTGATTTAATACATTTGCGTTTTGAAATGGATGAACTACATGCCTAGATACGCCTGGCTATACGGCCTTGCCCCGGTCTCCCCTATATTATTATTAATATTGATTATTTGTAATTTATCTTTTATTATTCTAAATTATGTCTTTGATAATCTCGGGACCCTGGGTCCCGGTCCTTTGAAAGGCGTGCGAGGGGCCGAGGCCAACTCGCTGAGGCCTTGTTAAGCATATACCAGGAAATATGACACCAATCGATGATTATCCCTGTATGCACTGAGCAAGTGCACCCTAGGGCAATCCCGGTTGGTGCAGAACTATTGCAAAATATGGGGAAAAATGTATTGGGCTATGGGTTTGGTAGGTTTAGTGGATCGGTTGCCCAAAACTATAGGAGGACTGCTGGCCTCTGCCAGACCACTGTTGAACTACGCGGCTATAAAATGACAGAGGGTGGAGAGGCGGCAACATATCCGGAGGTGCTTGAGGAGTGGAGAGGTATACCACGGCTATCAAGACAATCCCGGAACTACGGTCATCTTACTGGGTTAACTTCCTTTCTCCGAGCACGTTTACCCTTACGAATCTCCACTCAAGCCAGCCAATTAAGGCAAGAGAGAGGTGGAAGCTCTGTTCCCCGTCAGTGTTCACTCCGACGGACCAATAAAGGTAACCAGAGATTAGGGACACGACTTCTCCCTGGAGATCAGGTCTGTGGGGTCGCCACTGCCCAGCAGCTCGCCACAAAGCTGCCCTGCGGATTGTATCTCTCTTAGTCTGGCTCCTCACCTTAGGCATGTTGCGGCAAAGAAAAACCAACCGGCACAGACCTAGAGATCATTAAAGCGTGGCAGCCCATCACGACGTCAACGTAGAGATACTGCGGTGGGGTCAATCATGTTATTATTATCAATTTTTAAATTCTTATTTTATAATTTTTTTATTAGACATTTATTTAAAGTACAAGTAAAATTTCAAAATTTAAAAACCCCCGACACATTTATCTTGCGAAAACATCCCGATTTAAACAGTAAAACGCCCATAACTTTTAAACGGCTGAACCGATTTTATTCAAACATAGCTAAGAACATTTTCGACAAAATCACCTTTCAAACAAAAAAAACTAAATCAAAATCGGTTCATCCGTTCAGGCGCTATGATGCCACAGACAGACACACAGATACACAGACACACAGATACACAGCAACACACGTGAAACTTATAACACCCCTCTTTTTCCGGTGGGGGTTAAAAACTAAACTGCTAGTGCTGTGCACACCTGTAAGTGAATAGTTCGCTATAGTCTGTAGTCAGTTGTGATAAATTTACTGTCAATGTTATTGTGAACAATTCGTTGGAGTGCCATAATAATAAATAAATAAGTCCTGGTTTCGACTCCCAGGTCGAACAGTTTTATTGGGTTCTTCCTTCTGTATTTTTTCAGTAGCATCCCGGAGTATGGCCTTGTGCCCGATTGATGGCAACAGGCTTATCCTCTTTTATATGATTCTCTCAACCAAATGCATTATACTTACTTACTTACTTGTATATAGTTATGGAAGAAAGCAACTTCGCAACTACGTACTGCACAAGCAAGTCTTTGACATAGCTCATCTGTATAGGATTCCTTAACAAACTTTATTCTTACAGCACATTTCCAATAATATTAATAAGCACCACTTATAAGCCTCCCCAACTGATAGACCTCCACTTAGCCTGATAACACGTCCCTAACTACACCTCTTATAGAACACTTCCAGCCCCTTAAAGGCAATTTTTCGTCTGACCACAATAGTGAGGCTGTAACCACCGAGTATTAAGGGGCACATACATCAATTCGCGATAAAAGATCGGTTATCTCCGGCCTAGTTCGTATGCCGGTCGCGAGCCGGTCTGAATGAAACCGGTCATCCGGCAGGGTTGTGGGAGGCTGCGATTTTATTTTATTTAGTCCTTTGTTGAAGGGTTTTGTGAGCTGAATCTAGTTTTGGAGATTTTAGACTGGTAAATATTTTTCTTTACTAAGATATGGTTGTTGAAATCAATGTATGGAGTTTTCCAGTTAATGCTATGAAAACTTAGACTATGATTAGTTACCATCAAAATATGTTGATCAAATTACAAGAACAACATGTAGCTACTTGCCCATTATCAGAATTCTCCAAATCCAAAAACAACCATAGAAATAAAATAATTTATTCATTTATATTTTTTTTTTAAAACGTGCTTTTTCGTATTCTCCTCAGCAAACCCTTCATTTGATACCCATATCATGGCAGTACACAAAAAATAACTAGTCCACCATCTTGGGCCGTCCGCCATATTGGATTTAGAATGACGTCACTTATCTAACCATGCATTGTCATCCAAACTAAATGTGTATGCAAAATTTCATCTCAATCGGTGGAGAGTAACTGCTTTAAAATTCAGTTGCAAGATTTGACTCGAACACACTTACATACATACATACACACATACATAACAAGTTAATTAAAGCTTGTAAAAAAAAAGAATCAAGAACTACGTATCATCCTTAACTAAACCCTATTTCACACGAGGCCCTAAACCAAAATTTCATAAAAGCAATCTCTTACCAGCCCTACGGCTAATCCGACCATTCATCTAGATTGAGCCTGATCGAAAGGTGTACCTTAATCGCTCAATTGCAATTTATTTGTTTGTTTCTTAGAAGATACAACCAAATAGTGCGGATTGCTTCCAATTCCAAAGGATTTTCTTCCGCTCATTTGCTTTACAAATCTCTTTTCGATAAGACAGGGCTCGTTTAGTTACAGCCTTAGCAATCTCACCTGGCTTAGTGCGATTCGATTTATATCACACAGATTAGCGATTTTTATTAAGCGAAAGTAGATGCACGTGGACGCAATGCGATGCCATTTGACCGATTTGCACATAAAATCTATACCAATATTATAAAGAGGAAACATTTTTTTGTTTGTTTGTATCGAATAGGCGCCGACACTAATGGACCCATTTTAAAAATTCTTTCACTTATGGAAAGCTACATTCTGCCCGAGTAACATGGAATATAATTTATTTTCAAAAAAGTTTGATGATGATTATAAAAATTGCAATAATGTGAGAGGGAGATGTCAATGTAACCATATAAACTTGTGTTCTTTTATAATAAAGGGCAGTATAGCAACAGCATTCGTTGTATCACTTACTCCTAATATCACTCATCCGTACATGGCGACCGTGACAGCGTAAACGCTAGCAGCGTATGTTTACATTTCTTTGACCAAAACGGGTGTCGCAATGTATTGTAACGAGACCAATCTCGTACTGGGACTTAGCGTGGTCACTATTCTATTTTGTGAATATTTACCACGACAATCACAAAATGGGTACAACTAATACGAAGGAAGAAGTTATAGTTCCACAAAACGCAGCAGGTGGAAGTAACAGCGCTGACATCACGCAGCTGACGATACATGCCAGCACAACAAACATCATTTTAATCGTGTTACTTCTTATAGCATCGTTGGCGTTTTTATATGGTATCTTCAGAATCTACAAGAATTGCCATCAGAAATGGATGGGTAATGAGATCAGGAAGGACAGATTACGATGTTCTATATGGAGACGTAGAGCTGACGCAGAGGAAATGCGGACGAATGCCAGAGGCTACAAGAAGGACACTGAGGACGTCATCTGAAGAGTTAAAAACCCAGGGTTTACGAAGAAAAGTGCGCGAAAGTTGTATTCGTTACGTGTCAGTGCGTGGTTATATATAAGGTGTTGTCTATTCTCTATTAGTAGTAAACGTGTAATAGCATAAAATATACATGACATTATTTTAGTGGACTAAAATAAGTGACAAATGAAAAAAAAAAAAAAAATGAACGCTGGAGTGTATGCAGTATAAAATAATGGTATGTAATTCAGTACCTACTAAGAAAATAGAAATAAGTATTTATGTTAAATGGCAGAAAACTTAAAAACATTGTACGACAAGTTAATTGAAATCAGAAAATATTTGATAAAGATAGGTCCAGATAGAAGAAAAGGTAACATTATAGTCGTAAAATTAGCAGAGGCAGACAACTTACTAAAAGAGTACAACTTATTTTTAGAATATTATTCAAAATCGAAAAGCACCGTATGTGAGAGTGAATGTTCGCATATTCACGAGCTTTGCGCAAATTTTGATCATTTATATGAACAAATATTAGAATTGTGCTCACAGAAACCTAGTACGGCAGATAAAATGGCAACTACTTGTAAATTTGATTTAAAAGTTGCTTTAAGTTTATTACCAGTTTGTACAGACGATGAGGCTAGCGTAAAGCAACTTATAGATGGCATAGAGTATTACAAAACAGAGTTAGACGAAAATTCACAAGGAAAACTGTTAAATTTCGTATTAAAAAATAGACTCTCACAGACCGCAAAATTGAAATTAGCGACTTCATATGTCAATATTGACGACTTTATAGCTGACTTGAAGATTCAGTTATTGCCTAAAAAATCGGCTACAGCAATTCAACGAAAGCTGCAAAGTCTTAGGCAAAACGATTTATCAATCGATGATTTCGGCAAAAAAATTACGGAATTGTTTGTTGATTTGACGATCTCTCAATCGGGGGCCAACGAGGCCAGTTTGAAAGTTTTAAAGCCAATTAATGAGAAGCAAGCTATCAAATGTTTCTCAGATGGATTGAGAAATCGACGACTTAGTACAATAATTTCAGCCAGAAATTTTACATCATTGAAAGATGCAGTACAGGCGGCCATCGATGAAGATATAACAAGTCCATCAACATCTTCCGATATTTTAACGATGAATTATAGAGGGAGATCGTCTTATAACTGGTCACAGCGGAGAGGCCGCTTCTCATACGCAGGTAGAGGACGCGCACGTGGCAATCAACAGGTTATCCAAAACCAAGACGAACAGCAGGATCAGGTTCGGAGAGGATCGCAGGCAAGCTGGCGCCGGTCCACCCGACCATTTCATGGAAACAGAGGTAGGTCCAATTATAGCACCTCCAGGGATCAACACATACATACATTGGATGACTCAGAAACGCAGGAAAATACAGAAACAGAACAGCGGAATGAGGACCAGTTTTTTCGGGACTAAAAATATAATTTTATCATGCAATAACGTAGGCTACGTAAATATAAAATCGCATAACCATTATTCATACCAATTATTAGTAGACACCGGTGCATCCATATCTGTCATAAAGTATAAACAAATTCTCGACCAAAACATTCCAATCCATATCGAGAAGACACTTGTAAACGGCATCGGGGGCAAAGTACAGGCTATAGGATATGCTTATTTGCGCCTAGTTATTGGAAATCAGACCCTACAACATAAGTTCTATGTTTTTAAAACATTGCCTTGTAAAGGTAGTGGCATACTGGGACAAGACTTTTTAAGCAAGTATAAATCAGTATTAAATTACGGTAACCAAACTTTGTTACTATGGAATAACAACTCAAAGGTATCATTACCATTAATAATGACAAACAATCATTTTAATATACCGGCAAGATCAGAGTCTATTCACTTTATTCGAACATGTGAGATAGAAGAATGTGTAGTTAATGGAACAGAACTGCGAAAGGGGATCTTTGTTGCAAATACTTTAGTTAAGCCCACGAATGGGAAAATACCAATTAGGATTTTAAACACCACGGAGACAGATTTAGTCTTGACAACAATTAGTCCAACACTTTACAAAGCAAGCGAGTATGATGTATGTTCATTTCAAGAAACCAATAATAATGCTGATCGTGTCAGAAAGGTATTCGCTTCGCTATCACTGAAACATTTAAATAAAGAGGAGCAATTGTCCATAGAGTCCATTTGCGCAAAATATGCAGATATTTTCTTCCTACCGGGTGATAAATTAGGAACAACTAAATTATATGAACACTCAATAACATTGAAACCAAACGTGGCACCAGTGTACGTTAAGCCCTACAGAATGCCGCATTCACAGAAAGCCGAATTAAAAAAACAAGTGGACAACTTATTGGAACAAGAAATTATTGAACCTTGTTCCAGTGAGTGGTCCAGCCCAGTACTCCTAGTGCCTAAAAAATCAGACGCAAACGGGGAAAAAAAATGGCGGTTAGTTATAGATTACCGTAAGCTCAACACTTGTATTCAGGATGATAAGTTTCCACTGCCAAACATCACGGATATACTAGATTCCTTGTGTGGATGTATTTATTTCACACATTTAGATTTAAACCAAGGATTTTATAACGTAGCGTTAAACAAACACAGTAGGAAATATACTTCATTTAGTGCAGACGGTGGTCAGTATCAAATGACAAGAATGCCTATGGGACTCAAAACTAGTCCCAGCTCATTTTCGCGTATGATGACCATGGCAATGACCGGGCTATCCTACGACAAGTGCTTAGTGTACCTAGACGATCTTATTTGTATGGGACGGAACTTAACTGACCATAACAAAAATTTAATAGAAGTATTCGAAAAGTTGCGCAGTGCCAACTTAAAATTAAATCCCACTAAATGCGATTTCCTTAAGAAAGAGATGCTTTATTTAGGCCACGTGGTGACAGGCAATGGTATATTGCCGGACCCAGATAAGATTAAAATAATTAAAGAGTATCCAGTTCCTAAAAGTACGGACGAAGTGAAACGCTTCGTTGCTTTTGCAAACTACTATAGAAAATTTATAGACCACTTTGCCGACAAAGCCTATCATTTAAACCTTTTAAGTAAGAAAAACACTAAATTCAACTGGGATAGCAACTGTCAAACGTCATTTGAAACTCTAAAACAAAGTATGATGTCACCGCCAATCCTACAGTACCCAGATTTCTCAGAACTAAATCAATTCATAGTACAAACCGATGCATCTGGGTACGCAATTGGGGCAGTACTATCAAATTCAAATGGCAGACCAATAGCTTACGCTAGTAGGAGCCTTAACAAAGCGGAAAAGAACTATCCCACCATAGAGAAAGAACTCTTAGCTGTAGTTTGGGCTGTCAAATATTTCAGACCCTATTTATACGGTCGTACATTTAAAATACTAACCGACCACAAACCCCTTGTATACTTATTTAATTTAAAAGACCCATCTAGCAGGCTCTTTAAATTTAGACTAGCTCTAGAAGAATACAATTACGAAATAGAATACGTAAAAGGGAGTGAGAACTGCGTTGCAGACGCATTATCTAGAATAAAAATTACGTCAAAAGAACTTAAAGAAATGAATGAGTGTCTGTGTGCAGTAATGACTCGCGCTCAAAAACGAAAATTAGATGCTGTCGCCCCGGCAGATGAGTTGCCCACCGACAACTTGCCAGTTCAACCACATGTAGTGGAAACTCATATCAAACCAAGAGGCGCAGTAGAGTTAAGATTTGCACCCAGTAGCAGTCTTAAGAAGTTAAAGAGCGATAGCTCAGTAGTGTTACAAACACACATAATATTATTGTATAATGCCCAAATGAAAACTATATTCATAAACTCGGCATCTCAATCACAAACTACGCGAGCCGAGTTTGCGAGAGAGCTGAGTGATCTATGTAACAAGCTAAATATAGAAGAAGTATACTTCATTAAAAATTCGAATAATAAAATTTTTGTAGAGAAATTAACTAGTGAGATAAGAAAACAAAGCAACTGGAAAGGGCCCAGATTATGTATATTAAAAGATGTCGAAAGAATAGAGGACAAAGATGATAGGAAAGTGATACTCAACGACTTTCATCTTTTGCCCACTAGTGGGCACGCGGGCATGAGAAGAATGCTGACTAATATAAAAAAATACTATTTTTGGCCAGGCTTAGAAAGTGATGTCAAAAATTATGTCAAAAAATGTGTTCAATGTCAGAAGCATAAGTATACAGTTCAGGTGAAAGAGCCAATGGCAATCACCACAACTGCTCATTCGGCTTTCGATAAAATCTTCTTAGACTTGGTAGGACCATTAGACAAAGACAGCAACAATTTTTCTTATATATTGACATTGCAATGCGAGCTGTCCAAGTATGTATGTGCGTATCCCCTCGTCACTAAAACCTCTACAGAAGTAGCACGCACCTTCGTGGATAACTTCATACTTCAACATGGCATCCCGAGGGACATAGCTACCGACAGAGGCACAGAGTTCATGTCCGAGACCGTGACACAGGTTTGTGAATTACTACATATTAAAAAGTTAAACTCAACTGCGTATCATCACCAAAGCATCGGAGCGCTAGAGAACTCGCATAAAAATCTAGGTGCATTTTTGCGAATCCAAGCAGAAGGAAAACCCGAATTATGGAGTACTTGGTTACCATTCTGGTGCTTTGCTTATAATACGACAGTTCACTCGTCAACAAAATTTACACCATTCGAACTCGTATACGGTAGAAAGTGTAACTTGCTCAATAATTTGGAAAAGTGTGTAGAGCCTCTATATAATTACGACAGTTACCCGCTTGAACTTAAGTACCGCCTACAGGTTTCTCAAACCGAAGCGCGGGAAAATTTGATAGCCAATAAAATAGGCAGAAAAAGTAGATACGACCAGCATGTAAATCCAATACGCTACAAGCCAAACGATCAAGTTTTAATTAAAAATGAAACTGGCAATAAACTTCAACAATTATATTCTGGACCTTACAAGGTGATTAGAGATTTATCACCAAATGTTGAGGTCAATTATAAGGGAAAACCCGACATTATTCACAAAAACAGAACGAAACCGTATCATGTTTAAGATAAAAACAATAAGACAATTAATTACCAATGCTATAAGCACTTAACAATAGCTATTATACAGGTCAGCAGAAAACGGAGACGAATAATAAGCGCCAGCTGTGCGCTCATAGGTACTCAGGGATTGATTGTTATTATAAGTATGTAACTACTTATTATTGTATAACTTTGTATACCAAACATAACGAACATATGTACTACGATTATGTTATAACTATATTTTATACGTGTTAGCCTAAGAGTATCAATGTTTAATTTGTGCTTATATTGTATCCATGCAATAAAATAAAAGTAAACTTTTATTTTATTTTAGTTTTAGGGAGGAGATGAGAGGGAGATGTCAATGTAACCATATAAACTTGTGTTCTTTTATAATAAAGGGCAGTATAGCAACAGCATTCGTTGTATCACTTACTCCTAATATCACTCATCCGTACAAATGTAACCCAAAGTAGCAAAATTTTACCTATAAAATTCATTATTTAGCGTGCGCTGAGAAAACTATTGATGATACATACAAATTATGTACTACATGTTTCAAGTACTTATTAATGCCTGCAAAAGTCTGCGAGAAAATATAACTCAATATCATAGTTAAGTCACAATAGCAGCTTTTGTGTCCTAAAATTTAATTGGAACACCGCAGGTAGTAACAAAAGTTTATAGGTAGGTGGGTAAGTAGGTAGGGTAAGGTAAGTAGGGTATAAAGGATAGTGTAGGGTAGGCTTTCTAAGTTGGTCTAGATAATTTTTTCTTCCCCCCCCGGTGGGTTTCCGCATTGTCGAGGCGGGGGGGTTCAGTAGCCGTGGCTTGGACAACCACGGTGAAGCCAAGAGGAACCCGAGGAGGGGCGGCTCGTCAGGGCTTTTGCCGATAAGCCGTCGACGTAGCGGCCAACATGTAGGTTGCGGTGTTGCCTAGGCGACATCGCAACTGAGGCGGGCCGCGATGTGGTATGGAAGGCATCGCGGTTGAGGGTTCGGAGGCCGCGGCGGGAGAGGAGTGCCGGTATTACGGTGCGCCGCTCGCCCTACCCTCCGCGGCCTGCACGGGGTCGCCACCGTCTGATGGCGGACGCGGTGGGGCCGCAGGGGAGGAGGAGTGTCGGTATAGCGCTGGCTGCTCTCCCTATCCCCTGCGGCCGAAAAGTGGTAGGTGGCGGGGCCACTGTCCTGACCCGTCACAGGGGGACCAAGGGTGCCATACACGGGGTTGTCTGGTACCCAAGTGCTGGTTTGGTCCCCGGGGTGGTCACGGCGTACTGTGTGTTCGGGTGCGCCGGTGATGGGGTTAACCCCAGAGGAGGGTCCGGAGACGGACAGCCGCGGCGGGTTCGCGGATGTATGCTAACGCGTGCCCGTGTTCCCGCCATAAGCGGCACAGGAGGACACCGTGGAGTTTTAGTGGGTTAGAGTCCCACATAACTGCGCTATCTCCCCGTGGTAGCGCAGTATGCATGAGCATTTCCCCACGCTAAAAAAAAAAAAAAAAAGGGTAGGTAGGTTGATCGGTAGGGCAGTTGAATAGGTTGGTAGGTAGGTAAGGTAGGTGGGTAGGTAGGTAGGGTATAGGTAGGTGGTAGGTAGATAGAAGCCAGTTGATATTGATTTGAATTTGTTACATTTTATAATAGTTTTTTTTTTTACTTTCTTTATCGATCGGAATGTTTTAATGGTACCTACTTGTTTATTTTACAAAATTTCTACACAATGTATATTGTTTTGAAATAAATGACTTATGACTTATGATGGGAGCGAATCCGCGGGGTCAGCTAGTTTTCTTATAAAATTTGTGCGCGATGTCGCCTATCGACGCAAATCAAATTGCGTCGCGCCTTCAGTAAATTCCCTTATTTGCGTGAAACTTACTGTTTTAGATACTTTGATACTTAAACTTTCTTTAATCAAGGGAGTTAGGATTTAGTTGCTCAAAGTTTTGCTGAAAGAGATTAAGTATTTTAAGAGGTATCAAGGTTACTGTTCTCGACGTTTGGCAAAGTTTTTGAACCAGTAATTTACAAGTACCTGTCTTTGACTGGTAGAGAATGCTTTGGGAAATTTGTCCACCTGAGTACCTTTATCCCAATTCCTACTAATATTATGATGTAAAAATTTGTATAATTAAATACATATTTTAAAACAATCACGGATAAACTCTCGACAGAACGTTTTGGCACCGTGACGTAAGGAGAGCCCACCTAAAGCGGGAAAAGTCTAGGAAGAAAAAGAAGACGCCTCAAGTACAGAACGGATTTGGTGGAACCTTGACAAAACAACCGATGACCTGGTTCAGGCAACGGGCATCCCCTGGTTGCAAGACGAACAAGGACCGCTTGATGTGGTGACACTTAGGGAGGCTTATGTTCAAGAGTGCACGTTTTTCTCCAAAAATTATGATGATGATGGCATATAGGGAGGCCATGGTGCCATGCGGACTAAATTTCAGTTAGCCTGAAATTTAGTCCGCATGGCACCATTCATCCCGATAAGCGTTCTCGTAGGACAACTTTTGTATTTCAGGCGAGGAATGTCGCTGGCAATATAGAAAATAAAACACATTTTCTATGTGGTATGAGTTTTTATTTCCCTAATTCATCTTTATTCGTTATTTAATATAAATATATTTATTCGACACAGGAACAACACAACAGCAACCAACATGGAGTAAAAGACAAAAAAGAAGTACAAAGATAAATTGCTCTGAAAGTGCCCATTCCGAAAGGTTACCAACTCAGCATTTCTGATGGCCAGAAACCCAGTGCTGGTTTTCAGTTGGCATCCCGCAGCAAAATAAAATATTATCTATACATAATTTGATATGATATAAGGAGGTGTAAAAAATATCACTGCTACATGTACAATTTAATATTTAAATGACCCCTACACAAGTTTCTCTAGTAATAGACAAGCTCAGATCGACAATATATGGAATTCGTAACTATGACACGATATCTGCGTGAAAAAACCCCGATTCAAACCGTAAAACGCCCTTAACATAGCTAAGAACACCCCTGATAAAGTCACCTATCAAAAAAAAAAAAAAACTAAATCAAAATCTTTTTATCCGTTTAGGAGCATCAGCTTTGAATTGTCACACTTTGAACTAAAAAGCATACAAAGATGTAATGACTAATAATCAAAATGCCTACTTATCTTATGTTGGCAATTACACACTCATAAATACTTTTGCTAATAAAAGTTACCTGAAAACATGTCGTTAGCAGTTTGTGGACAAAAAGGACTCGAACCCATCAGCCTATTTTTCCGCTGCGCCTAAAACCGGCAGCGTTTAACATTAATTACCAGTGTGCTATTCACATTTCGTAGTTATACTTGGGACATACTGCTAGAACGGATAGCAAGCTACTAATGGCTGTTAAGTGTGGTCATCAAAAAGTTTCATTTATGATAATTTTTATGAAAGTTATGTGACGAAATCAATCCCTTCCAATTTCAAAATTCATTGAAATGACAGATTCATTTCAGAATAGGTATTACCTATGCCATTGGTTTTATTTTGCTTCATCAGATCTATGACTTTGTTACACTGAACTAAAAATGACGTATTTTATACTGATCATATTTCAATTTCATATTGCGCTTTCACGTATGTTCCTTCACGCACTCGTGTCAGCACATACGTCTAACGTAACTACTGTTTACTGACTCGGTCTATTCAATTGGTGTTTCCACTTGAATGTGCTCATGTTATGTAAGTTATGTTAGATGCAATATAAATCGTTGTTATCTATTCGGTTGAAAGAAGATAATTCACAAATACCTCGTATGCTGATTGTGTGCACGAAAAATTTAACATTTTAAGCAAAAGCAGGTATGCAGTTATGCTCTGTATTTAATTTTGTACCAACTTCTACACAATGTTTTTATGCAAATAAATGTTATTCTATTCTATACGATCCTATCCTATCCTGTCCTGTCCTGTCCTGTCCTAACCTGTTCTGTCCTATCCTATCCTATCCTGTCCTGTCCTATCCTATCCTATCCAGTCCTGTCCTTTCCTGTGCTATCCTATCCTATCCTATTCTACCTCTATAAATGAAGCGAAGCAACCAGAGCGAATCAAACTGAAAATGCCAGTAGAATCAATGTGAGAACAATTCCATTTCACTCCGTCTCCAACAAGCTCTCCATCCTATCCACCCATACACACAACATATAAACCGTTGCCAATGCAGGCTCGGTGCAGCCCCTAAAATTTATTGCGCACATTTAGCTCGCATACTTTACGCGTGGGCCTCTTAACGCTACACTACATTACGAGTACGACTGCAATGCTCGATGTATCGCGGTGTTAGGATGCTGCGGAGAATACGGGCATGCAGCAATTATGCTTACGCTGTAGTACTTTTTGTCACCCAAAGGGCAATAGGGAGGGCTATGCTCGGAGTTTCCTTGCGTGCTCGCATCAGAAATGAGGATATCCGCAGGAGAACCAAAGTAACAGTCATAGCACGAAGAATTGCGAAACTTAAATGACAGTGGGCAGGGCACTTTCCTCGCAGAACGGATGGCCGATGGGGCCGAAAAGTTATAGAATGGCGACCGCGAACCGGAAGACGATGCGTTGGAAGGCCTCCCACTAAGTGAACCGATGACCTGGTTAAGGTTGCGGGAAGGCGCTGGATGCGAGTCGTACGGGATCGGTCAATGTGGCGACGCCTGGGGGAGGTCTATGTCCAACAGTGGACGTCTTTTGGCTGAAATTATGATGATAAATATATATATATTTACACAAAATAAAGCCCCTGTCTGTGTTCGAACCCACGTCCTACGACACGTAAGTCGCGGTCCTTACCACTGGGTCACCACTGCTCTCAAATAAACAATACAACTGGAAAAATATGCGTCATATCGGCGTAAAACAGTTCACCCCTTACGCACTTACGTAAAGTTATCGGGCGTAAGATGTTATCGATGGGCGAAAGCTATGTGTTATGCTTGTGCTTCTCTGCCTGGCTTTTCATAAATAGCAAGTGAACGCTTAGATGAGTATTATGGTTAACATGACGTTATCATCTCTACTTACCACTTCAGATATTCAAAATCATCTCCAAAATTATAATCACTGCTTCCCGATACAATGTTGCGTAACAACACATAACAGTAAAACGCAGGTACCTTTAAGTTACAACAGTGTTATTATAATTAACAGCCGTGTTATTAGAGCGTGCATGTTATGATACAATATTATGTAAGGATCTTATTTCAATTTACCAGAGGTTTTCATTTATTGTAAATTGTAAATGTTGTGAAAGGTTAGGATGATTTAATTACACGAAAATACATATTGTTGCCTCATATACCTACGACGGTATGCAGGAATACGACAGAGTTTAAGGGTGTACAACATACAAACTGCACGTGAGCTACTAAGTTACAGTTGACTACTCTGCATCCAAAATGCCAAGAGTTAAATGCAATACGTCTGTTTAGACCTTAAAATTGTTGGAGTTAATAAGGTGGAACACCAAAGAAAATGTTAACGGTTTTGAATAATAGCAGTTTAATTACCCTTTGTTTTATACATCGGAAAAGGTGACACCTACATGTGGCTCCTACTAAGGTAGACGGAATATAATCCCGTGACCAGCTAGCAATTTCAGTTTTAAGTGTTGGCAAAAGCACAAAGCATAAACTTTATAATTCATGGTCATAAAGAGAATGCTATAGTGTTGAGTAGTATTGATTTATTTATGTTATAATCCAACAAAAATAAAATTCTAATAAGACTAGAAGCAGTAAATAAGTAGATGTCTACAAAAAAAAACAAACAATTAATTTTCTTTCTTTCTTTTTCAGTGGACGGTTTTCAGATAAAATATGCAACATGAGCCTTATAGTGTACGTGAATTATCAGTTATACCACCAAGCAGCTTGCGTGCCATTGTGCACCAACGCCACCGCCATTGTGAGGTATTCCTCGAAGCGCTACAGTTTTGAGGCGCACCTAATGAGGCGCACCATTTTTATTCCTCGGAGCGCACCTTTTTGTAGCGCTCCCGATAACAATTAAAAATATTAACTTTTTATTCCTCGAAGCGCACCTATTATTAACTTTCGAATAGAGATAGGATACTAACTGAAACTATCGATAAAAAGTAAAACACGTTATTTTATACAATTTGCAAAAACTCTATACTCCTAGACCAAAGATTGGTTTAAAAAAAAAAAAAGTTATCCTAGTTAGTATGGACAAAGACAACTGTATCAATCAGTACGTACTTTAACCTCTGGCGATGCGGCGCGGGAGCACTGCACACATAAGCCGCAGCCCCGTCTCCCCATTGTATCCTAGATAGTCGCGTCAAAGGCGCGTTCGCCGAGTTCACACGAATCCAGCCGAGCATTTCCGGAACTTGTTTACTTAAAATTGCATAGTTTTGTTTTGTTGTGTTTAATAGTGCTAACACACGTTCGAATTTGGTACGGCCGGACAGACTCCGCCCACAATTGCTTTCTCGCTTACACACGCTTGTGTCGAGCGTGACGGACTCAACTGTGTAGGACATTATTATTATTAATTTTATTCCGTCTCAGTCCAAACAAGCGTGTGTAAGCGATAATGTGATTATTATACGCATATCATTTAAATTATATCTGTGCTTTTTATTTATTAATAACATCCTCTTTGAATACACTTTACTCTTTGAATGCACAATAACATTGGTCTTTGAATACACATTATAGTGCCGAAAGCAAAAACACATTTTTCTCTCAATTTCGTACTTTTGGTTAAGCAACTTCGATGATGATGATGCACAAATGAGTATTTAAAAATTATCGATATAATTTATTACGTTTACTTCATGCTCTTCCCTATTTTTAAACGTAGGTGCGCTTCGAGGAATAAAAATTTAATATTTTTAATTGTTATCGGGAGCGCTACAAAAAGGTGCGCTCCGAGGAATAAAAATGGTGCGCCTCATTAGGTGCGCCTCAAAACTGTGGCGCTTCGAGGAATACCTCCCATTGTGACAATGAATAATCAGATTTCATTAATTTATTTTTTAACTAGCGGACGCCTCGCGGTTTCACCCGCGTAGTTCCCGTTCCCGTAGGAATACAAGGATAAAATGTAGCCTATGTCACCCGGGCATAGTGTAGCTTCCCAACGGAAAAAGAATTTTTGAAATCGGTCCAGTAGTTCCGGAGCCTATTCGGTACAAACAAACAAACAAAAAAATCTTTCCTCTTTATATTTTTGGTATGGTATAGAACACAAAAACCACAGGTCTTAAAAATACTTTAAGGCGGTACCCCGAGCAAAACGCCGCGCAAGCCGTTTTTTGTGCTGTTTTTAGGAGCTATCGACTCGTTATTTAAAAAGAAATATCAATTAATAAAAATACATTAAATTTCTACATAATATTGATTCTCAAATGGTAGATTTAGTTTTTTTTTAAAATGTTGTATATATTTCACTAATCTCCTTCTAAAAAAACATAAAAATGAGAAATAATTATTGATATTATGCACCTCCTCGTAAAGTGTTCATTAATTATTTTTTATACTACCACTTGGATGGATAGACAATTTAATAACGAACATTTTTGTAGATTTTATTTTTTCAGTAGCCCAAAGTTCGATTTTATTAAAATTTTATTCTAAAATCTGGGCGTATTCACTACTGTAATTTATGCGCCACCAGTGCCGCTAGGCCAATAGGAATGCTCATATCTCATGCCGATTTTTCGGTCAGGGTACCGTCTAACACACTTATTGTTCTACTATTACAGCCAATAACGGTTTTTTAAGGCACAATGGCATGAAAAAGCATGATTATTATCGATATCTCTCTCTTCAGCGGCCATAAATAAACATAAAATTAACTTCTATTCTATTCAATAAATAACAGACACAATATAAACAATTGCGTCCACATGTGTCACGTCTCAAGTGGTCATTCATTCTTCGTTTGTACAATATTATGCTAGTATTATTCCAACTCTTTTCCAACGCAGCCCCGGCATAACAATCCCTATTTATTTTCAAATGCGGTCCATTCGTCCAGTCCATAAAGGTGCAGCGCCTGACAAATGAATGTCCAACACTGCGCGACACCGGGCCCCTCCGCGTGAATTCGATATTACGGGGATGATATTATGGATGCAATAAATTTAATTTGGATTTGGATTTGGATATTGAAGTTTATTTTGAAGTTGTTTTTAAAGTAACTTGACTGAAAATCTAATCATTCTTTCAACGCAGCGATATAGTATAAGTAAGTATAGTAGTCAATATGCAATTAAGCGGAAGTTACGACATTACTTTCTACATCAATAGCAGAGTCATCTCAATCACCTGTCTATTACAGATAATAGACAGTATATATATATATATATAATTATGATAGCGCTGGTAAATGAAACTAGCAGCAGAGACGAAATCAAAACGTCAAAAAGGCAGATGACATAACGGAAACACGAATTATGTATTGTTATTGTAAAGATTTGTTTTTATTTGAGTAATATTTTAAAGTCAAAAATGGAAGGTAGATTCACCGACTGTTAGTTTATTTCAATAAAATAATTGGTAACTATATTCGTTCAAAATATTTGTAAAAAGTATTATTAATTACTAAACAAATAATGTACACAATTACTGTATTTTTACAAACCTAAATCTATAATTAATTGATAAACGAATGTCACCGGATGTTGTTGCTGTGTGACGTCTTGTCATTTGTTTAAACGTATAAATAGGCTGGTTCTAGTCGAAAGAACTCAGTATTGAATTGTATTGAACTGTGCACATATCTTCATAAAATTAAGTTGTGAGACTTACTGTTGGTGTGAGTAATAAAAAGTGTAAACAAGATGTCTGATCGTTATCATTTGAGAATCCTGAGTACGCCCGCTCTTACATCAGAAGAAAGGGATCAACCCGAGCCTCAACTGGACCCATCAACACAGTCGCCTTGCCTAGCCTACCGACCACTCGACCAGGACATTCGGATGAGCTGAATTTACTTCGTTGCCAGATCAAGTTGCAGAAAAGGATGTTTTTTAAAAACAAAACACCAATACCCACAAGCTAAGTAAAATTTATTTACCTAATTATGATCTTGACCAGCATAAAATAACAATTGAGTGAACAAGTTACCTGTCTATCCACCATGCGAGGTAGTTCAGTCTATTGCTAGGATGAAGGGATTTTCATGCTTGCTAAGACGCGCCAAGCAATTGGTAGACACTAATGCTCATTCTTTTGCACTCGTAGCACAATATTAAGTAGCTAAACTAGATATTATATTGTGTATTGGAATTGTGTGTGTATTGAATAGACTTCAAATCAAGCTAAATCTTTTTTTGAATATGGTACCAAGTCATAAAGTTTACTTTCAAGTATTTTTCCTAATGCTCCAGTGGCATAAAATCATAGTTTTACCAAGCTGAACCCCTCGGGTCAAGCATCAAGAACACAAAACAAACATGATTTGCGCGAAACTTTGACTTTGGATATCAAAATACTTCATTAGATGCCACTAAATATGATACACATACAAATAAAACTTTCGGTTATGCCCATTATTTTCATATCCCTTAATAGAGGAGCTCGTGGCTAAATAATAACTTAAGTAAAGCAACGCTTGACGATGTCGGTCCATGGATGTGTGACCATTTCAACATACCGAGTTTCCTTCGTGCCTCGGAAAGCACGTTAAGCCGTTGGTCCCGGCTGTCATTTGAAGATCTTTGACAGTCTTTACGGGTAGTCCGAAGCTTGAGATCTGACACCAGTCTTGCCAAAGGGTACTGTGTTACCCAGTTACTGAGTTGTGGAGGTCAGATAGGCAGATTGATTGGTTTAGGTTACTACACCGGTGCACAGGTTAATTTCCATCAAAGCTGTGTATGGTTCAGATAACCGTGTGAACATTATACTCTCGTAATATTTTTCATGTTTCAGATACCATATTGTGTCGCAGCCTGAAGCCTCTGCTGAAGGCTAGCGATTCAGATGCTGAGCGCGAAGGTTGACGTGTCAACATCTGAGAGGTTAAGAAGAACAGCATGCAAGCAGTTCGCTGGTCTTAGCCGAACGGTACGAACGTGCGCAAGTTTGGAATGGAATACTCGGTGAGTCGCTTCCATTTTATTTTGATAGTGAAGTCAAATATTCTCTAGTGATGAGATGCTATTTCGAGTTTTAAGTGTTCATGTTGGAACACTGAATTGGTTGGTAGTGGTTATACCTAGCACTATCACTAGGTAATTAAGACACACCTGGTAAAAAGCAAGTAGCTAATAAGTTACCTATTGGGTTGTTAGTACTTTCCTAGTTTCAACATTTGGTTTAGTACGAACTTTAGGATGAGATATCCCATAAGAAGGAGATGAGATATCCAAAATGACTGAATAACTAGTCGTTTTCAGTGGCAAAGCGAGTTAGTAATGTCGTTGGGCTATCGTAATTGTATCGAGTTAGTAACGGTACTGGTCATTTGCGTGTATTCAGGACGGATCTTGTTGCGTAACGATGTACAACCACCGTCTTCAGATCTGAATTCACTTGCTTACTTTCAAAGTAATATTATGATAACAGTAGATCACGCGATTGTTTTTCTTACATGAAAACTGAGTTAGTGACCGACAGTAAAGGGTTACTGTTGATAATCTGATATTTATGATATTGATCAGAGTTAATTCGAGAAGCTCCTTAATAGTATCAGGGTTAGTTGTTTCCCTTTTATAAGCCATCAGTATGTTCCAAAATCTTTAAGTAGAAAACGCGAATCATGTTGGAAAGATACCCGATCGCCAAGTTCTTTGAGAATTAGACGTCATAGTTGATGACTGTGGTAGTGAAACCAAATCTGATTAACATGTCTACTCATAAGACCAATTCTGGACCGCACCTCATGCGTACCATGTGGCGATGGGTTTTTTTTAAAGTGGGTTTATGAGTTGAGTATGCATTGCCTTTACTTTGTTTAGTTTAACTTGTTGATCGTCGGACCTTTTTCTAATGAATAGTGTTGTGTGGGAAACTTTAGTACGAAAACTGAAGAGGCCCGGTATTAAGTCCGCGATAGGTGATTATGACAGGATAGTGATCGTTATACACCGAAAGCTTTAAATAGATACGCTTAAACTTACAAGTATGGACACGGTAGGTTAAGGAAGATGCCAGCGGGTCATGTACCAGTCGATATTGATGTTAAAAGGATTTTAATGATGATGAGCAAGCTCAAAATTTCGAGTAATTGAGTCTATCAGCCGTATTATGTTTGACCGTACCAGTGGATTCTGGCGGAGGTCGGGGTCTTGAGAGACCGTTGTGTGAGAGCAATATAATTGCTGTTCGGCTACAGAGCCGTGGCGTTAGAGGTTTTACTCGAGGGTTTCTGTAAGCTTGGCAGTTTTCGCTGCAGAAGAAGTTTTAAAGTTTGATTTGAGCGACTGGTGGTACATGGCCCAGGGTAATGATTTAGTTAAAGATCAAAGTTCTAAAATTTCCCTATTGTCACGAACCCAATGATCTAGTTTGGTCAGGAGTAGCCGAGCGTTGTGCGTTGGCCTGTGTGGCAACTGTTGGCCTTTATGGCAACTGTTGGCCTGTGTGGCAACTAAACGCCAGTGTGGCAACTGGAGGCCTTTATGGCAACTGTAGGCCAGTGTGGCAACTGGAGGTCTTTGTAGCAACTGTGGTCCTGTAAGTTGGTTTAAAATAAACACGTTTGTGTAAGGAACCTTACAGAGGATTCCTGTAGAGTTATGAGGTTAAGATAAAGTAAACTCGCATAGTCACGCGAGAGGTGAGGTCACCATGTTAATGTTGATGACGTTCGAATCGACAAGCCTTCGTTACGAAAATTGAAATAATTTTGGTTTTCTAATTTTTATTACTATCCGTAGATTGTGTTAGTAAGATATACAAAGCTGAAGTACCAATTGAGATTGTAGATGATGAATAGAAGTAACATAGGACAGACTAAATCTCTGTGTGAACAGGTTCTGAGTTCAGAGAGTTGAGTTGACTCGACAACGTAGGGATGTGCGAGTAGAGCAATTGAGAAGAGAGCTATGTGATGGCTAAAGGTCGTGAATAAGATACCTGGTGTCTTTTTCTTTTGTTTCATTTAATGTGACATTAGTGACTATCAGTGGTACTTGGACTTTGTAATCACGAAGATTAGAAGCTTTTGCGTTCCGAACTTCACCCTATTGATGATCATTTCAATTAATCTTTTGGTACCTCATGTAGAATTATTACAAATGGGGAATCCGCTACAATGGCACAGATTACAGCCATTTTTATTTTCTTTTTCTTCATACATCATGCTATTACTCGCGGTACATCTAGAGCTAACAGTCAAACTGAATGGGTTTGGGTTAATAAAATAGGTGAATTGTAATTGGCATTAAAATATACGAAATCTAAGGCTACTGAATGGCCCTTTTGATTAACTAGGTAAAATAGCCCCTCCCCTGCAATTGAAAATACCATATCCGTTTAGACCCTAAGCATAGAATGGCCGAAACGGAAGAAAAAAAAAAAAAGGTTTTTGTTTTAGAAAAAGACTTTGGTCACTCAATGAACTTTGAACGACTAGACCGTGATAGCAAGAATAAATAAGAATGAAAAAAAAAAAGTGGCCTCTGAATCTTTATGATCAAGCAACGAACTACGACCTCTGAGTTTCAGAATTAGTTGGTTAAATAAAATTCTGTCAAAACAAGTCAAAGACGGGGCCTCTGAATCTTTATGATCAAGCAACGATCTGCGACCTCTGAGTTTGATAGTTAAATAAAACTCAGTCAAAACAAGTCGTAAGACTAGCCTCTGAATCTTTATGATCAAGCTACGATCTGATACCTCTGAATTTGATTTGAGTTAGCAAAATGGATGTGTAAAAAGGCCTTGGTCATGGCTATGGTTTAAGTTGGATGATTCGATAAAATTTAAGTCAAAACAAGTCAAAGATGGGCCTCTGAATCTTAATGGACAAGCCACTATCTGCGATCTCTGAGTTTGGCTCATTCACTCACTCATATTTTAATTTTTTTAATGATTTTCAGAGATTCGCTGGGCCTAGCAAGGCCCGCTCGTCAGTATGGCCGTGATAGCGCTGGTAAATGAAACTAGCAGCAGAGACGAAATCAAAACGTCAAAAAGGCAGATGACATAACGGAAACACGAATTATGTATTGTTATTGTAAAGATTTGTTTTTATTTGAGTAATATTTTAAAGTCAAAAATGGAAGGTAGATTCACCGACTGTTAGTTTATTTCAATAAAATAATTGGTAACTATATTCGTTCAAAATATTTGTAAAAAGTATTATTAATTACTAAACAAATAATGTACACAATTACTGTATTTTTACAAACCTAAATCTATAATTAATTGATAAACGAATGTCACCGGATGTTGTTGCTGTGTGACGTCTTGTCATTTGTTTAAACGTATAAATAGGCTGGTTCTAGTCGAAAGAACTCAGTATTGAATTGTATTGAACTGTGCACATATCTTCATAAAATTAAGTTGTGAGACTTACTGTTGGTGTGAGTAATAAAAAGTGTAAACAAGATGTCTGATCGTTATCATTTGAGAATCCTGAGTACGCCCGCTCTTACATATATATGTATTTATTATAGGAAATATATGTGTATGTTTATTTTAACTATTCTTCAATTTGTTTTTTTATGCACCTGCCATGTTGTCTCTCCACCACCCTTGGTTGACTGGTAGAGAATGCCTCAGGCATTAAGTCCGCCTATGTACCTGTATGTTGCATGAAGTTTTAATAAATAAATATCAATATCAAAAAAAAACAAAAGAAAAAATAAAGAATGAGACTGAGGTTAGAAATAACTCTAGTTCCCTAAAACCTAGTTCATTCTTCAACTAGGTACTTCTAGGTTATCAATATACGCCACTGAGAGATACACACTTCTTAGGGTTGGAAACAATAGGCTACAGCCAAATCGAAACCTCTTTAAAGGCCGCACGGTAGGCGCAGTAGTTGGCGATTGACTGCTGCACTGCGTGTCGCGGGTTCGATTCCAGCACGAAATAATTATAAGTATGACCTAAAGATAGTTGTGCCGGATCTGTATGCTTGAGTGTGGGAGTTTATATGTTTGTAAGCGCACCCACGATACATATGAAATTCCTAGTGTATGACATGGATTAAAAAAAACACAAAATAATCAAGAAGGATTTACATCAGTTACCTTAAAAACAATCAACACTAGAGCCAAAACTCACAGAACACAGGACATAACAATCAGAAGTTGGCTTGTGACGTCACAATATGGCAGGCTCGGGATCAGTATCACCATGCAGTCAGCACATCTGACGGATGACGTCATATAACGTCAATCATAACGTGATTTAAACCTTAAATTATAAACATTTGTTATTGATTAAAATTCCCGTGAAAACAATCAAAACTAGAGCCAAAATTTACAGAACACAGAACATAACAATCAGAAGCTGGCTTTTGACGTCACAATGTGGTAGGCGCCGGATTAATATCATCAATCTGTGGCAGCGCGCGGTCAGCGCACCTGTTCTATGACGTCATACAACGTCACTAACTTGTTAGGATCTGTCGGCAATTTGCGAAGGATTATGCTGGAATATCCGCTTTAGAGTTGAATAAATAAACGGGGCGTGTTTTACTGTTATTTTGACGGAATAACGGTAAGCCATTCTGTTGTTTAATATATTATTATTGAACATTTATGACAAAAGAAATGTTGGTACAAAGCAATCGTGCTTGGATGTAGTGAAAGCTGCTTGCCAGCAAAAATGACTTTGTCCCTTGTTGCATAAAAAAAAATTAAGGAATGCAGTTAATTTTGAAAGGCGTCCCATAAGATGGACCGATGGAGGCATGGCATCGAGAATCTATCGGATGCAAAGGATCAGATGTGACGATACTTGGCCAAGGCCTATATTCAGCACTTTGACGTTGACTTTATCGTTTGACCGAAATGATGATTCTCTTTATAACCCCCGCCGGAAAAAGAGGGGTGTTATAAGTTTCACGTGTGTTGCTGTGTATCTGTGTGTCTGTCTGTGGCATCATAGCGCCTAAACGGATGAACCGATTTCGATTTAGTTTCTTGAAAGGTTATTTTGTCGAGAGTGTTCTTAGCTATGTTTGAATAAAATCGGTTCAGCCATTCAAAAGTTATAAGCGTTTTACTGTTTGAATCGGGGTGTTTTCGGAAGATAAATGTGTCGGGGGTTTTTGAAATTTTGAAATTTTACTTGTTTAAAATTAGTATCTTATATCAATCAGCCACATCAAATCTACTAGACTGACGATGCAATACAATGCAGTACAGAACACAAGGAATTAATTGCAAGCCATACAAAACAGAAAGTAATCCACAAAGCGGATTGGGCGCACAAACGTTTGATTGACGACAACACGGCGCTAAGCAGGTTGATATGAAAGTTCCACAGACTGCGAACCACGTACCTTTGGCGAAGTACCGACATACCGTGCCACTACGGAGTTAATCTCACTGTCAGAATCTTCGTTTGAATGGGGTGGAGTCAATACTCAATAGTTTATGGACTTGAAGTCTCTAGAGTTAAAAATTCTAGCACCTATTGACAATTAGGTTACTTCAAGGGAAGCGTATTCAGTAATAATTCGAAGCGTATTCAGCGCTTCTCCTCCATATTTTTTTAAGCGCACAGTAAAATAGTAGAACTCTTTGTCTGTGGTTTCTACTACCTACAACCCAATACTTTTCAAAGTAAGACACGGTGGTGATCTTATCGGCTAGTTTGTTAGCTTCCTTCACCGTAGACATTATACTTCGTTTTCCATCAAGTAAGATTGTCGTCAAGAGTAAGCCATCCAGTAGTAAAAAGCCAGCCGTTTCAGGACAGTTTAATGTCGATATATTTTTATCCGGGTACTTTTAGTAATTCTTAGTCTAGTTTAAAGCAAAGTGAACCTTCTATCCCATGTTTCTGTTGAAACATAAAGGATCCCGTGATTGGCGCTGTAGGCTCAGCGCTACATTGCTTGCAGCGAACAGGTGACAGGCTAGCTCTGTCCGTGTCACTCTCCAAAGTGTATAGGTTTTATTGTTTTCAAATTTGTTTCAATTGAAAGTTTCCTAACACTCGCTTTTTGCGTGGCTACGACTCTTCTTTTTACCCGACTGCCGAAGGAGGGTAAAAAAAAAAAAAAAAAAAAATTTCGTGTATTTTAGACTTTCTGTCCATAGGTACACTTAATAAAACATAGAATGGGATATACAAAAAACAATACAGACAATAAACAAAACAAAATAAACAACACAAATTACAACGAATAAAACAGTTACAACACATAAAAATATACAAACAATAATCAGGGGCAGCACATTAGAAATTTGACGCGGAGGAACTGTCCACCGCTCACAAGGCAGTGTGCAAGCGCATCCAGTGGCGTAGCAGTGGAGAGTCCCACCTGTCCGCGAACACACTTAGTAAGTTGTTGCTGCTGGACCTAACGCGACGCAGCAGCGACGCACATTGTTTTCTTATTATGGCATGAAAGCCATCCGTGTGCGCTTCTGCGAACATAGTTGACGCACTGCAGAATCGCGGCAGCCCCAGCAGCACCCTGAACGCGTTGTTGTATTGAACACGCAAGGCGTTGTATGTTCCCAGTGTGTAGTTAACCCACAGGCTGCACGTGTAAAGTGTTTGGCAGTAAGACTTAAAAAGTGTGACTTTAACTTGATTACTGCTACGTGCGAACCTGCGGGCCAACATGTTACACCGGACAGCCAACGCCCTACGTGCCCTTTCCACATCCGCGTTGTCCTTAAGGTCTTCGGAGACCCAGTGGCCCAGATACTTGAACTGTGACACTCTGTTTAAGACGGTTCCTGCTAAAGTGACTGAGGGTACAGTTTCGTAGCTTTTGCCACGCCCCTTAAACACTAACAGCTCGCTTTTCTTAGCATTGTATCTGAGCCCATGGGCCTCCGCATAAGACTCACAGACCCGTACCAACTTACGCAACCCTCCAATCGATGGACTCAGCAGTACCATGTCATCTGCGTAACTTATGTTGTTCACACAGATTCCGTCAATATGACATCCGACATTGGTACTACTGAGTTCACCGACAAGCCGGTTAATGTATAGGTTGAATAGCTTAGGGGAGGTTAGTCCACCCTGTCTCACCCCGCATTGCAACCTATACACGTCCGAGAATGAGTTTGCCCACCGTACACAATTTTTCTGGTTGCTGTACCAATACCTCAAAACAGCAATAACTTCTGGGTTGCAATCTGTCTCAGTTTCCAGCTTCTCCCATAGCTTATGATATGAAACTAGGTCGAAAGCTTTCGAAAGATCCAGAAAGCAAGCAAAGACAGGAGTTTTCCGATCACTGTAATATTGAACAGTCTGCTTGAGGCACATGATGGCACTCTCCGTGGACAAACCGGATCTGAAGCCAAATTGCGCGTCATGGAGCTTGATATGCTTCGCCAGCTGTTGGTCAAGCAAACTGTCCAGTACTTTCGCTATAACAGTGGCCAACGAAATCGGTCTGTAATTCAATACATCGGAGGTATCTCCGGTTTTATTTTTAGATATTGGCACAACAACCGTGAACATCAATTTATCAGGTAGGTAAGAATGGCTAACACATAAATTAAAAAACATAGCCAACACCCGCGGTAAGTGACAGCCTGCATTTTGCAAATGCTCGATGCTGAGGCTGTCGTGACCAGGAGATTTACCTCTTACCATGCCTTTGATAATTTTTGCCACATCTTTGGCTGAAAATCTGACTTTAAGATCTCCGGCTCCACAGTCAACATCAAGCGTCCGCGATGCCGTACCCAATGGCGACTCAACCTTAAAAAGCTGTTGGAACAGATTTGCAATGTTCTGTGGTTCATGCACGCCAGCAACACTCACAGGATGACCAGGCTTCGGATTCAACTTGTTAGTTTTTTTCCAGAAACCTTTAAAATCCTTCTTAAAGTGGCGGTCTGCAATAATGTCCATTTTGATTTTTTGCTCGTTATCCTGACACCACTTCAATTGGGACTTAAAAAGCTTCCTGGATTCACACATGCTATCGTAAACATACCCAACAGAGGGCTTACCATGTTGTACCCACATCCAGTAACAATGCCTAGCCCTCACATGAGCGTCCCTGACATATCTGTTCCACCCAGCTATGTTTCCTTTCCTACGCTTCTTTTTAACAATTACTTTACATTTAGCCGCATCAGACAGTATACAAACTATTTCATCATATAGTTTATCTAAACAATGTCTATGTTCTATGTTATAACACATGTTATTAGCGCAACTAGTCATTTCTGCCGGAAAATCAATATTCCTCAGTTTAGTATGACATAGCTCACTATATGCACGGATTTCATGTTGGTCCCTTTCGCCCCAGATCACATTATTTGTACAAATAGCAGTAGGCATTACTTTTGGTTTTATTAAACCTAAATCACACTCCAGTTGAACGGGATAGTGGTCAGACCAGTAAATGTCATAAAGAACCGACGCGCCAACAACAGCCAGGCGCGCGGCACTAGTCACAACACAGTGGTCAAGCCAGCGCCTCGACCCATGCGCGTCACTCACAAAAGTGTATGTGTCCGACGGCAATAATTCCCTGTCGACGCACGACCACAACCGTTCAGTACAAAGTGTGTTAATTCAGAGTCAAAAACCTCACCTTGGTGTGCGTTGAAATCCCCCAGAATAAACACAGATTCTACATTATTACTTTCGATAATGGCATTTATTTCACATAAACACTCGGTAAACTCTAATAAATTATCTGTTGAGTTTGTTGGCATGTACACTGAAAAAACTATAACAGCGCGATCACTAAGTTCAACTTTTATCGCCACTAGACGCACACTGGTGCATTTTATCACTGACACTGTAGGGAACGAACTTTTCCTCCAGAGTATCGCCACACCTCCGTACGGCCTGCCACGAAGTATGCCGGCGGAGGTATCCACAGCTGAGTTACCGACGAATCCAAAGTCACTGTCGATGCTGCCGAGATACGGGACGTCGTGTGGCAGTAACCAGGTTTCTTGTAAGGCGATTATATCAGCCGTTTTGCAAAGTTGCCTTATACAGTCAACCGAACGAGTCACACTTTTGCAGTTGTAACTTAGTAATTTAGTTGGTCTTGACATGATTTGAGTTAGCAACGACATTTGTCAGAGTACCCTCTCTGCCTTTATTCTGCCGATCGAAGTTTATGAAACGACGAAAAGCTACTCCTTCTGGCCAAAAATTCGATTCCATAAAAACGTTAAATTTATATTTTGGGACAAATACTTTATAGGCATTATAATCTTTCGCCATTTTCATATTCATTTTTTCTAACGTAACGGTAATATTACATTTATCTCTAATGTAATTTACTATGTCACACACAGTCACCTCCTTCGCCACATTATAGATGTACATCGGGGTTTGTACATCTGCCGCTTTGAATTTCACAGCGGGATCAGTCACAGCCTTCCCTCTGTTTCCAATGAAACGATTTTTATGTCTCCTCCTTTGTACCTCAATCCATCCTTCATCATAACGTTCCGGTTTCCATTGCCCATCGCGTACGATATCAGCAAAACATTTCTCGTTTTGTGTAACGAAATGTTTTTCATTTGAAGCGCTCGTATGTGCCAACGTTTGCTTAGGTAAACAAGGCGCTTGCGTCGGCGCGCGCTCGGCTACATTCGTGTATGAAGACCGCGACCGCTGATTGGCCGCCTCACTGGCCTCGGGCATCACGTCGGTCCGGGCGCTCCGTTCTGCACGTACCGGGTGAGGTGTTTTACAACTACCTCCCTCACTGGATAAATTAACAAACGGCGATTTGCACTTTTTTTCTTCTTCTACACATATTGGTGGCAATCCAACAGGACCACTGTTGCCGTCTTCGTAGCTATCAGTCGCGGCGCCTCGTTTTGTGTTCACAGTACACGGAAAGTAATTTACTATCGACGTATTTTTCAACGACTCAAGATCCAACTGTAATATTCGTAACTGATCAGCAGTGGCATATTGTTCCTTTATCTGAGTGATTTCTCTCTGCACCTTCACTATATCCTTCAATAATCTTGTTACGTCAACATGGTCGAATAGAACCGGCGGTATTTTCTCCAGGTCACGAGCCACAAATATCGGAATTTCCTCAGGGTCAGTTTCCTTTAACAAACAGAGTATATCGTCAATGTTACGGAGCGTTTTGCCGTCCCTCTTCCTTGTTTTCTTGCGCTTTGCCGTTGAGATGGAATGGAAAAGCAGATCTTTTGCATTTTCGATCTCCGACTCCGAAAAAGCAGTTTTACATACACGACTAAGGCCTTCTTCATTCATTACGTCCATTCTATTGCATATAAATGCAAGTACCTCGTTTATAACAACATTGCATGAGTTACATTTTACAACGTTAGAAGCCATTTTCAAGGACACGACACTACCGATCGGCAAGCGCGCGCGTCGACGACTGGTAATGTGCCAGCCAGCTCGCGAAAATGTATCCTCCGACTGCACAGCATGATTTTCTTCATGTTTATGTCTTTTTAGTTCGCTTTTTAAGCAGTCGGGTTTTTTGATTTAATTAATTAACTTTTTTTTTATTATTGTGAAAAAAGAATCAACTTTATTTGTTCTAGAACTAAAACATATACAACCTATCTCCAACATAGTTGAGAAAAGGCTAAGAAAATGACGATAATGACGAAATATATAAAACCTTTTTAATAAAACAATTAAACCGACATCCAAAACAAATCGCTACAAAGCGAAAGTTTATGTCGTGTAAGTTTTCGGAAGTCGATGTCTTTGGTACCAATTTTTTTTAGTTTTTGATACCGACTTCCAAATCAAAAGTTATTTTTCGCTTTGTAGTGTTTTTTTTTTGGAAGCGGGTTATTTGTTTAATAATTTTATTTTGTATTTTTATACTTTTGAGGTTTGGTACTCGTAACGGCTTACAGACGCTATCACTGTCATGTTATTATCACTGATGTGCGGTTAATTGCACTCAAAACACGGATAAGTTTAAATAAATTATATGCAGTCGTAATTAATGTTTGCATCGCAATCGTTCGGTCGCGAATTTTTTCCATTCATCACTCAGAATTGATCATTAATTCAGTTTCACGATAAATCATTTTGTTCGCTTTTGAGGGACGTCACTATAATAGCGTGGTTTATATGAGTAAAGGGGCTTTTCAGTCTGTCTGTACGATGTTTTTCGTTAAATTATCTCCAGGCCACAGTCCTCTTAGAACGGCCGTGAACTGGAATCCTCAGCGTTGGAAGGCCTCCCACGAAGATGGACCGATGACGATCGATCATCATCGACACTCACCGCCTGCCGTCCGCCTCGAGAGGACGTCCCGCTGCTCGCCGCCCCACCGCGCGCCACGCCGCGCCCCCACCCTCCGTCTCGTCGCGCCCCTGCGTGACGTCACTGCGGTCGCTGCGTCTTAGGTTACTAGTAGAGACATCTTTTTTGGCCCCTTCCGGGTTAAAACCACGACTTAGTGGTCCTTGGCGGATACCTTACGGTGCTAACGAAGCCAAGTGGAGTGCTGTACCCTTGCACTCGCCAAGCTCCTTCAGAGCACGGCAATCAGAAGGAGTCGGGAGCAGGATCAGTTGGCCTTGGTAGATAGCCTAGTCAACCCCTGCTCTGTTCCACAGCTACACCTGGTACGGTAGGGTGTGTCTACCCCTACGTACCAGACTTTCGGTACACAGGAGGGGGGTGGCCCACCTTCAGTGGGCTCACCGGTACCATAGGACCCCTGTCACCCAATAAGATTGGTGACAGGTTTACTAGCCTAGGGCTCACAAGGTACACACCTCCCAGTCTCACCCGGCTGGGACGGTAGGCTTTACACATCCCCGGGCCCACCCACCCGGGAGGTCCCATACCCTCCAAACGATGTCTTCAACAGAGTTTGATGAAGCAGAGCTATTGCAGAATGCAATAAAGCTCCTTAGGGAAAAGCTTATGCTAGACCCTGAAATCCGTTGCAGATACGGTGCTGCCCTGTGGAGAGTGCTCGATGCCCTCCCTATTGACCTTCCGCCCCTCAGTCAGGAATTTCGCTCTCAAGGCAATGTCGTGCCCGGTGCCCCTGGAACCAGCAAGAACTTGGCCCTCGCGCCAACCAAGGCCTTCGTGCCAACCGTGTTCCAGGATGCGCCTAGATCGCCCTCGATAACGCTTCACAGCGGGTAAACCGCTCGCCCAGCCCCATGGTAGTAGTAGACACTGCTACCACTAGGAAGCTGCCCCTCCCTCCACCCATTTATCTTCAAGATAAAGGGGAATGGAACGACATTTCTTGCGGTTTTAAAGAACGCAACATCAATTACACCAAAGCTACTGCATGCCAACAGGGCATCAAAATTCAGGTCCTTACGTCCCGAGATTACCGAATCTTAACTCGCTACCTACAAGGTATAAACGCTTCGTTCCATACCTACACCCTCCAGGAAGAAAGGCCCACCCGAGCGGTGATTCGCCGAATTCCCAAAGAGATCTCCACGGAGGAAATCCGTGAAGATCTGTTAGCCCAGAATATCCCTGTTATTGAGGTCCACCGACTGCATAAAGCAAGAGGTGGGCAATAATATGACATGGTGTTGGTGGTCTGCCACCACAACGAGGGATACCACCCCATTTTCGGCGTCAAGACCGTATGCTCCCTGTCGGGCATAACTATTGAAAGGCCTTACCGTCCCCATGTCGTTGGTCAGTGTCACAACTGCCAACTGTATGGTCACTCCCAAAATAACTGCTATGCTACCCCCAGGTGCGTCAAGTGCCTGGGCGATCATAGCACGAAAGAATTCCCCCGTCCCAAGGACCGCGCAGAATGCACGGAGCCTCCCAGCTGCGTGCTCTATGGTAAGGTCGGTCATCCAGCCAATTACCGTGGATTCCCCTAAAGCCCCCAAACTAGCGCCAAAAATGGCCAAGCGACATGTAGCGCGCCAAGCACGCGTGGCTCCCGCTACCCAACCCCCCTCACGTCTAGCCCCTCAGAGGACTTCTCCATGGGGAAAACTGAACCACCAAGGTGTGGCCCCTCAGTCCTTCTCCCAGCTCATCCCAGCGCTGATGGCCACTCCCATCTCAGAGCCAATTCTGGCCCCTGCTGCCCCCATGTCCGCACAAAGCCAGAAGGTGGCCTCCACCACCTCTGCCGCCAAGTGCCCACCCCCTGCTGCCCCCTCTGGGCGCATGTCATATCTGATTGTCGCTGAGAACATAATCAGCGCGTACTCTATATTTATGTCCCCACAGGCCCGTGCTCTGGATGCTGAAATCCGGAATGCGGGCTCTCTCGACCCCGCTTCATGCAGTGCCCTCTTCTCGAGGTACGAGTGCATCACGAAGGAACTAGATAGCCTTATTTATAAGGACGGTCAATGGGTTCGCAAATAGTGCGAACACCATGGTCCGAAGTAACACGTAGCATACAAAAACGACCGTTTTCGTTCCGCCCTCGCCGCCGAAGCCCGCCGCGAAGTCCTTGTCTAAAATACTCTACAAGCCAGCCCGCGATGCTGCGCATTAGTTAGAATCGAGATATTATTGGAGTTTCTTGTCCGTTCTTCTCCACGTAGGCTTTTCCGAACGGATGGTAGAATCACTTTATTAGATCCAGCCTTAGTTGTCCCCCAGCGACGCCCTGAGCCGAGGTTCGACCCCAACTGGGGTAGCCCTCAGCGTTGTCGCTTAGGTTTAGAATTTTTTGCCTGGCTGGAGGCTACTAGCTTAGTCTCCACAGGAAAGCCTGGTTAAGCAGCTGTCGGTCACTTGACTGAGCTGCAAGACGCCCAACAAAAAAAAAAAAAAATATCATCATCGATGTGGCAACATTTGGGTGAGGCCTTTGTCACAGATAATATAATACTAGCATACACATGCCTCATCCCATACAAAGAAACCGTGCCAACGTAACTAGCGTTTTTCATCTGATTAATCTTGTTATTTTTGTAAGTACATCAATCGCGTTCGATCACGTTTCACGGCAGAAGATGGTGTTAGCAGCGACAAGCAAGTAAAAGGGTTAACTAGGTTCGTGAATATTTTTTCTTTAAATACAGTGAACGTCCGTTTTATAGTATATTTTAGCACGTTTTTTGCACCAAAATGTGTTACAATGCAAATTATAGCAATCTAGTGGAATGCCTCAGAAATTAAAAAATGCGCTATCTGTTGGCATCAATTTTAAATGATCCGTGCAAATAATCTTTGAAATGTGAATTAAGACCCAATATTCCATAATTGTGTACTTAGGAGAGTTGATTAAACAAGAACATACAAATTTTATGTTCAATTCCAGATAATGTTAATTTTACACACAATTCTATTGAATTATGTGTATATGTCACGCGATCTAGTGAGATTTATTTGAAACAAATTTTCTTTCTTAGCATTGAGACCCCGTGCCTTTGTTAAACAGTGGATGTCTTTCGGCTGAAAATATTATGTGGGTTCTTCAATTTCCGTTTCTTACCTCATTTTAGATAAGGTCTAGCTAGTTCTCATCGAAACTGTTAGAACACTATCACCTATTATTTTATTGTAGCAACACTGGCATCACTTCCGCCCTCGACCGGAATAGCTGTCACAATCCTGGAACATGTAATAAATAAAAGTAAACAAACATTCCTGAAATAGCATGTTTGTGTTTGTTTCTCGAATTATTGAGTAAATAATATATTTTCTTTGATATATTTTCAAGAAGCTAAATTATAACCTCTTCAAAAAAAATATGTTCAGTCTTGATCAATTTATTTTTATTTGATCAATCTTAAGTACTCTATTCTATGAAACCATTAGGCTTGCTTCGTGAAAGCATGAATTAAATTCTTAAGGTACCCAAGCAAACCCACAGTAAACACTAGTCCATACAATCTCACAAAAAAGTCGTTTAAAATCGGCAAATTCTACTGTCATTTACCATTCCCCATACGTCGTTCACAGCACGATAACGCAACTGCATCGTTGCGATTTCATAAAAATCGTTTCCAATATTCACCAGTTCGGAATCATACGTCCAAAGTTAATGAATTTAATTTGAATCGGAACCTCTTTTGTTGCCGCGCGTATGTAACAGACTTAATTATAGACTTTCAATTTTGCAATGGAAGACTTTTGAATGTGGAATTTAATGTGGAAGAGTTAATTGATGGAGAAAAGATTAACTGTGGTTGACGGTGCTTGGGTAAGTGTGGTTTTTAACCGACTTCAAAAAAAAGAGGAGGTTCTCAATTCGTGCATCTTTTTTATGTTTTTTTTTACCGATTACTCAAAGACGCCTGGACTGATTTGGAAAATTCTTATTTTGTTTGAACGTATATACGTCCCAGGTCCCAAGGTCATCAGGTCAGGGTCTGATGATGGGATCCCTGAGAAATTAAGAGAACTCCTCCTTGTTATAGGCATAAGTATAGCGATTTTGGTATTTTCATCAACAATGCAAGCTTTTGCAGTCGGAAAGTATTATTTAGTGAAGTGGAACTGGTGAAGAAGACCACATAGGGTCACTGGAACTCTTAAGTGATCCAGTGACCCTCCATTAATCCAGTGTATGTCACGGGTATAAGATATCTCGAATAGGTTACCGACTATGATGATGCAAATGCTTATAAATAATTGGTACTAATGAAAATGGTATCATCGAACTGATCTGACGATGAAGCCAGAAATCAAAAAACTACAAAGCGAAAAAGTACTTTCTTTTCCGAAGTCAGTGTCGAAAAATGATAAACAATAAGTAACAAAGACACTTACTTCGGAGAAGAAAGTTATTTTTCGCTTTGTAGTGTTGTGTTTAGGAAGCTCATGGCTAAATAATAACGCTTGCCGAGGTCGGTCCGTGCATGGGTGACCATTTCAACATACCGAGTTTCTTCCGTGCCTCGGAAAGCACGTTAAGCCGTTGGTCCCGGCTGTCATTTGAAGATCTTTGACAGTCGTTACAGATACTCAGAAACTTGAGATCTGACACAAGTCTTGCCAAGGGGTATGGTGTTACCCAGTTACTGGGTTGTGGAGGTCAGATAGGCAGTCGCTCCATTTAAAACACTGGTTGTCGGCTGAATCAGGTAAGACTTGGAAGCCGACCCACAACAACAATTGGGAAAAGGCTAGGCAGATGATGATAAGTGGTTTGGTTTAGAAGTCGTTTTTTTTTTGTTATAATGTTTTTAACCAAACAACACTTGTACCTATAGTATTTATTGTATCGTTATTAGCATATTTCTAACCTTGTAATATGTAGCTTGGATTCGGTATGTATATCTCGTTTTCTTCGAAAGGTGTAAAGATTAAGATAATTTATTTGCCATAACATGTGTTTACATACCTTATGCATGCAAGATATTTACCTAATTTGTAGCATAGCATAGCATACATGTTTTACCTATCGATCCGTACAAATATAAAGTTTACAAAATTATTTATATCAATTAAATCGTTATAAAGAACATTTGGATTATAAATTATAAGCAAAAAAAATAAATTGATCGTAAGTGTATGTCAGAATAACCAAAAAAAAAAACAAACAATAGATCGTCATCCTTATCAAATCATAAAATATATAGTGTATATCGCCCAATTTAAACGCAGTACTGACCGTGCACCCACTCGGAACCAGAACATCAAAATTGAACATCCTTTTGGACAGTTTTGTTTGCAAATTATTCTTTGATTTACTTATGGTATTTCAGTTATGATATTTTTACACATTTAAGTCATTTTGGAGGAGTATCCAAAAGAAGTGTATAAATATCATGCAGCAAATTTTTTTTTTAAAGCAAAACTTTTAGTTTCACAAAAAAACCCTTTTCACAAATAATGTACATGAATCAATAATAAATATAATTATTTTTGAAACCTTTTAACCGAGCTAGCTGTTACTAAGGATATGCTTTAGATGCTTTATGGCACCAAAGTGGTGGAAGACCCTTAGGTTATCTCTCTCTCTCTTAGTCGGTCCCTCATGTCTGAGGATCGTGGTCAGCATCAGGGTTACATCTGGAGCGGATGATCTGCCTCCACCGGTTTCTGTCCACCGCTTCCCTTACGACCGTGTAGAATCTGGAGGACGACGAGTCTTTCACTTGATCAAAAGTCAAATTCAAATGTGTTTATTTCAAGTAGGCCATTATGCGGCACTTTTGAACGTTAAAATTTACATTCAATAAAAATTGATTCTACCGTGCATTCGGAAATGTAGCTTGTTATGGAGAAGAACGCACAAGAAACTCCATACTTACTCTTTTAAAAAAAAGTTTTATACAATATTTATATAAGTACATACATTAATAAATTCATATACGTGAAGACGATGTACCCAGCACCACTATACTACATATAGGTATGAGAGAATTACAAGCACTAACAGGTAAATTCCTTTACTTGATAAATAGGAACATGGTTCTCACGTACTTACAAATATTGCAAACATAGGTACATTACCTAATTAAACAACAACAGAACAGTGTGCGAGTCAATTTTTTAAACAAAAAGAGAGATCGGTCCATCTCGTCGGTGAACGTTCACCCTTATGTTAAACCCAGCCAAAAGCCAACGCTAACACCTAACCTCCTTTCTTTCATGTCACCTTGCACGCACTTCATTCAGCATTCCCTCCTCCCTCCTTCTTTCTCTCCTCTTATATTAAACAAATACCTATAGTTATGATAAAAAACTAACATTCTCTTATAAAGCTCGACATCATGTTATTCACAAGACTGTTGTAAATAAAATAGTGCGTTCTATGCTTTGGTGACACTTTAAGAATATAAGAATTAAAATATCCCTCTAACACAACACACAACATTCAACCGGAACCTTATCCATGATGCACTACGCAGTTCTCTTTATAAAAAGGGTAACAAAGATAACAACAAAACAATAAATTCCCGCGTACTTATCGCTTAGACAAATGCAAGTCGACAAACGTGGTATTTACTCAACATGCGGGCCATGTGGGGCGAACAGGGTCATAATATTAGCCTAAGATCCCACCGCTAAAACTGCATTTTTTTTGATGTCTTAGTTTTCATTAATTAACTTGATCGTTAACCTATACTTGATCCATACTTATATAATATTATAAATGCGAATTGAAATCTGTCTGTCTGTCTGATACCTTTTCACGCTTATACCGCTGAACCTACTCCAAGTTTAAACCCAGTCCTAGTTTACGCTTATACCTAGTTTAAAGACTATGAGAAGGACATAGTATAGTTTTTATCCTCGTCCTTTATTGGTTGTATTGGGCACCAATAATTTCTCAAAAAAGGCAGCTCACACCTACAATATTGTTCTTCATAATTTCAGCTGAAAGATGTCCACTGCCGGACTTAGGCCTCCCCCAGGCGTCGCCACATTGACCAATCCCGTGCGTCTCGCATCCAGCGCATTCTCGCAACCATAACCAGGTCATCGGTCCACCTAGTGGGAGGCCTTTCAACGTTTTCCGGTTCACGGTCGCCATTCCAGAACCTTTCGGCCCCATCGGTCATCCGTTCTGCGAGCAATATGCCCTGCCCACTGCCACTTAAGTTTCGCAATTCTTCTTGCTATGTCGGTTAACTATGGTTTTCCTGCGGATATATACTCATTCCTGATGCGATCACGCAAGAAAACTCCGAGCATAGCCCTTTCCATTGCCCTTTGGGTGACTTTAAGCTTTCTCATAAGGCCCATTGTGAGAAACGACGTCTCGGTCCTATAGGTAATCACTGGCAACACACACTGGTCACATAGCCTTTGTCTTGAGATAGTCCGTTGACTGACCCGTTTGTTCCAGGCAGACATAGTCGTCTACAACTTCGAATGTAGTCTCCGATCTTGATAGGAGTGGGTGTTACATGGGCATTCACTCTGACCTTGGTTTTGTCCATGTTCATTTTAAGACCCACTCATCTGAAAGGTCTACTGAGGTCATCGAGCATTGTACTGACGCCCTCCATGGATTCAGCCATGATCACTATGTCATCTTAAAACCGAAGGTGTTATTAATGTTGATGCCTAGCCCACTCCAGTCCAAAACCTTGAAAACATCCTCCAGCGCAGCAGTGAATAGTTTCGGCGAAATGACATCTCCCTGTCTCACACTGCGCTGGAAAAGGTTAGGTTTCGAGGTCTGATCCTGGAGATGGACTGACATGGTGGCGTTTTTGTACAAATACTTCAACACCTCGATGTACCGGTAGTCGATCTGGCACCGTTGAAGAGACTGCATTACAGCCCAAGTCTCGATCGAATCAAAGGCTTTCTCGTAGTCCACAAACGCTAAGTAGAGAGGCAGGTTATACTCTACAATATTGTTGCGCGATATAAATATAGGCTACAGATGGAAGTACTAAAGCTACGCAGACGAAGTCGTAGGCAAAAGCAAATAAAATAGATTGCTCTAGGGTTGCGTGCCATATCTAGACGCAATTACTTTAATAAAATTAATTCAAAATAATATTTTGTTTATTAATCCCAGACATACATATACCTATGTTTATAAATTAATCCAACGCTATTTGAGAGGAAGTGATGTAGAAATTAGAGTTCTCAGTTGGCTGATTTTCAAACGCATCCGCGATACAGGCGAAATTCCTATAGTGTATCGAAAACTATTAAAAAAAAAGAAACGTACAACTAATTGCTTCTAGATATTGTAAGGCGGGTTGCAGTAACCTAATCTACTATCAAATATATCATTCACAGAAATTAAGTTTCATCAAAAACAATATACCTGCAAATTTTAGCGGTGGGATCTCGTACTATATGGGCAAGCTGGGGCGAACTGGGGCAAAGTGCAGGTGCCACGTCATCTGATTTATACGGCGATTTGTCATTGGTCCAAACCACAGTGACCTTTGTGTTACGACAATGTGTGGTCAAGATTTGGGTGGTCTAAGTTAGGTGGAAATGGAGTTTGTAGGAGAAAATGTTTCACTTGATTAAGAAGTTTAAATCGGTGAATGTTTTACAAAATAAAAGGAGATGTATAGTATTTAGGTTTTTACCCTATGGGTACGGAACCCCAAACATGGCCTTTTATTTCTTACAAGCTGTCCCCCGTGGCTTCGCTCCCGTCAACTGGCTACCTAGGTAGGTACCTATCCTTCCTACCTACCTACCTTAATAGCCTACCTACCTACCCACCTGCCCTACCTATCAATTTACCTACTCTACCCTACCCTACATAACTTATTGACATTAATCGAGGGTTTTAAGCCGCTGTATTGCAGACTGACTCGATTGGAGTGCAGGAAATTGCCTTTAAAAAAATCTTAGAATATAGAAAAATCCACCTTAATTTTGCCCATCGCTGTCAATTATAGTGAATTTGATGAAAAATAAAGGCTAGCTTTTTCTCAAGCATATGAAAATAAACGCTACACTAGAATATCATACTGTAATAATATAAGCTATATACAAAAAAAAAACGTACATAGACGTACAGGAAAAACCAACCAATGAATACCTTCTCTACACAATAATTATTTCCGTGCAGGGAATAAGACGCCAATATATCTCTGTAACCTGCCAGTGTTGCCAACATTTTTGAGGCTGAAGACAAAGCCACTCGCGGGATTAGCGCGGTGATTAATTACGAGAAGCGTCTATAAGCAATAGTGGGGGAATGTTGCTCGTGCGATGCAATGATGTGCGAGATTCTATTTATATATTTTTTTAGGATTTTACAAGTATTATGTTTAGTTGACAATATCATTCCATAGAGAAATCTAATCTCTATACTCTCTATTTATGTGTTAAACCAATACTTTTCATTATACTGTTAAGCGTTGGGTTCTTTTACGGTAAATCAAGTTCACGAGTATTATAGACAATATTATTAGTCGACTGACATTTTAATATTAGAAAATACATACAAAAATCCCATAAAATAGACAAGCTTTTAGGTTTTTATAATTTATGGGAACCACTAAAAATGTTCTTTCCTTAAGAACCTTACTGATAATTACTTAGATTTATGATTATTGAGAGATTGTTAAGACATTCATAATTAAATTTTCCAGCTATTTTTCTTTAACATTTTTTTTTTCCTGAAATACATGCCATCTGGGGGCATGGCAGTTCCCCAATTATGTCAAGCAATCAAAGGCACATCCATGCCATTATTTTCTCGAAGCCACGCAGGATAACTTCGTTGTGGATAAAGCTAGAAGCCGGATTCAGTAATTTAGAGAACTGAGAGAATGTTATTTAACTAAATCTATTCCCAAATTACTTTCAATTTGAACTTGTATTTTAGGAATTATTGCAAGTCAAAGATTCTTGATTTTGACACTGACTGACTCACCGATCATAAAATTTCTAAGGTACTTTTAGTAGACTCACAAACTTCAAACAATTTCAGTAACGTTTTCTAGATGCACATAAAACTTTTCCACAAAAAACAAACCCAAAAAAAAAACAAAAAACCTGACTGCTTAAAAAGCGAAATAAAAAGACGTAAACAAGAAGAAAACCATGCTGTGCAGTCGGAGGATATATGTGGTTTTGGTCAATCAGCTCACGAATATGTATACTCCGACTGCACAGCATGATTTTCTTCTTGTTTACGTCTTTTTAGTTCGCTTTTTAAGCAGTCGGGTTTTTGTTTTTGTTAAATAACTTTTTTATTTATTGTTTTAGAATCATCATATTTAAACATATAAGTGTTATATATTTTTGAAATCACCTCTGATAACACTTTATTTGGATACCTCATACGATTTGGAAAAAAATATAATTTGGTGCCCCACAATAGGGCGCCCAAAAGCCTCCATTTTATTTATTTTCCAATTTTAATGTAGGCAGTGACACTCGCAAGGTTAAAACGATTCGATTGACGTAAGGTTCATCAAAATCGGCCAATGCATTTTGTCTCTTGAACGCCACATATTAACAAACATACATACATACATACATAAACTGATAAACACATTACCCTCCTTCGGCAGTCGGATAAAAAGAGCAATAATAACTTTCGTTTTAAAGTCGGTGTCACAAAATGACAAAAAATTAGAGGTAAAAAAGACACCGACTTCTTTTTTTGTAGTTTATTGCTTTGGAAGTTCTCCCTATTCCAAATATTATATTAGTGTACCGTCAGCAACGTAGGACATAAAGCGAAGAACACACTAGGTGTCGGCTGGTAATTCGACTATTAATCACGCGACCGCGCGCCATGTGCAGTACTCACACTGCATCATAAATACTGGACGCTTTTAGATCGTACGATACGGGGACGATACGATTTTATTTTGCGTGTGTGAATATTAATTTTCAAGTTGGTAAGGGTGTGAGAAAGGATTAGTGGACGTCGATCGACAGTTTCTTTGACACCAAATCAAATGCGTTTCCGTAATTGTGTCCGTGGCATCAACAGTGGGCCCTATCAGAATATCAGCGCAGCGTTAGAATAGAATAGAATATACTTTATTGTACACCATAAAAGTTACACATCTATTTTATAAGAAAAACTTAATTATACGGGTACAAAGGCGGTCTTATCGCTGACAGCGATATCTACCAGACAACCTTGGGATGGACTGAAAGAACTTACAATGAAAAAGGGGGTAGTCTGTGGTGTACAGCTATTACATTAAAACATGAATATATACAAAAATATATTGTTATAATAAATACTATCCATAAACTTAAATATACATATACTTAGATATATATTTACATACATAAATAATATTACATGTTAACAAATTCAAAGAAAGGAGGGACAAAAAAAAAGAAAATAATAATGATGAAAGAAATTAGATCCAAATATAAAAGCGTTAGAGAGAAAGGAAGTGGTTTTTAACTAGGTTCTTAAAAGAAGCCAGGGACTGGGCTTGTCTAACAGGCAACGGCAACTCATTCCACAATCGCACAGCCTGGACCGTAAACGATTTGTCGTAAAACTTAGTGGAATGAGCAGGCATCAAAAGTTTCAAATTCTCCGATGATCTCAAGTGTCTAGAATGTGTGTCATGAAGGAACTTAAAGCGTTCTTTGAGATAATAGGTTAGGTTAGGTTATTACCTTTTTTGGATATCGCTGCACATGCTGATTCTTTCTTTCTTTCAATGCTACTGCACTAATCGGCCAATATCACAAGATGACATTGACCGATAGATTGGTGTGGTTTCTGCTTAAGGATTAATGAAAAGATATAATTATGTTACTATGGGTGTTATATTTACCCCGTTCTGCAAGCCTTCCTTCTACAGACATATAAAATAATTGAACTTAAACTAATAAAGTCTAAAGAAAGCAAAAGGGTGCAGTTGTAGAGTATTTCAATGCCGAAACAAAGCTAAAATGCAAGCATGTTTGTTAAAAATCTCAATTGTTTAGAACGAAGAAAACAGGTTTTAAATTAACATTCTCTTTGGAAATGTATGCTAATCAGTTACTTAATATTGATTTCAACCGACTTTCCAAAAAGGAGGAGGTTCTATGTTCAACTATAAGTTTTTTTTTTTGTGTATATTCACTGATATCTCCATTAAGTGTGGACCGATTAAGAAATTTGTTTTGTTCAAAAGAGAATGTTCTGAAATTGGGCCCATTTTAATTTGGTGAAGATCCGATGAAGTACTTTGGAGATATAAAACAGAACTCTCAATAAATTACGGCAAATCTCTCGGGATTGCTGCAATTGCATATCCGTTTATTGTTTATACCATTTCATAACATTACACGCTCTAAAAGGGTACGCAGATGTGTACAGTTCACCTTGGTACACTTTAATTTCACTGGTAACGGTCAGTTTCATGATATTCGGGTAATCTATTCTGGCATTCAAGTTACCAAGTTCAACTACATGCCCATAAGGTAGGTACAAGAAAAAGAGAAAAAATATTTTTTTACAAAAAAATACTAGGTTCCGACTTCCAAGTAAGAAAACTACAAAGTGAAAAATAAATATAATTTTGGAAGTCGGTGTCCATAACGCATAAAATTGGTATTCTTACCAAAGTCACCGACTTCCAAAAATAAAGTTATTATTTACTTTGTAGTTTTCTTACTTGGAAGTTGATAGAATTTTTTTTGGCAAAGCGTTTTTTTAAAACCGAATTTTTTTTGATGATCAGAAAAATAACCAGAAAATGTATTCATTTAAATAACGCTAACTGTATTGCTAGATCGTAACATGACACCCAAATGGACATGAAAATTGATAAATACTTCTACCTTTCTGGTTTACAAATTCATTTTCACATATTCGACTTCTACGAACGAAAGAATAAATAAAATTTTAATAATATTCCTACATACAAAATCGAGTAGTATAAACAACTTCTCCGAACCTTCATTTTTCACAAGCCACATGCATAGTTCACGAGGGAAATATTAGTAGGAAAAATGCTGAAGTTATATATTTATGTTCAGCGTAGATGGGCTTGAATTAAAATTGTATGAGCTGAAAAACCGGCGCTGAAGGGATGAAATTAATGGGATGGGATGTGCCGACGACATCTTCGGGTCTCGCGAACTTGTGAATATGAAGAAAGTTGCTGATTTATTGTTTTACTGGACTTGGAGATAAACGAGGTTTTTTTCTGGTGTGTGGGTTTTTTGCTAAAGTATGGATATGGTTGTGTGCAAGTTGAAATGAATGTGAATAGAAATAAATTAAATTTTGTGATAATTTTGAGTCTGTAATCGTCAGCGTGGCCTTTGCTCTGCTTTATAGAAATACAATAAATAAGCCAGAAGATAAAAGGCTTAAATATTATCTAAAACTTGTTAATATAGAAAATGATAAATTGCTCGTGAACCCAAAACTAGACAGCAAGTCTGTATCTTGGGGCTTGACTGAGTTATTTATGTTGGTATTATAATTATATTTTTTTGACATATTTTTTAAACAATTTTTATTTAAATGTCATCTGTGTCTTGCTACGTGGTCTGGCCTTAGTTCAACAGTAGAAAAGAAAAGGTTAATTGGGGTCGGCGCAACACGTTTTCTTCTTCCATACCGTCCAGTCCCTCATCACGCTATCACTGACTCCCTTTTGTATCATGTCACTCCTAACACAGTCCATCCATCTATTATATTATATATTTATTACATTTATATTCTTAACATAACCCTTTTAGTAAAAGCAAAGGCTTATAATAAACTAGCTGACCCGGCAAACTTTGTTTTGCCCTACCCTACCCTACCCTATCCTACCCTAACCTACCCTACCCGACCCTACACTACCCTACACTACCCTACACTACCCTACCCTACCCTACACTACCCTACCCTACCCTACCCTACCCTACCCTACCCTACCCTAACCTACCCAACCCTACACTACCCTACAATACTCTACCCTACACTACCATACCCTACCCTACCCTACCCTACCCTACCGTACCTATATAGCCTATGTCCTTTCCCAGGTCTCAAACTATCTTCATACCAACTTTCATCTAAATCGGTGCAGCGGTTTAAGCGTGAAAAGGTAACAGACAGACAGACAGACAGAGTTACTTTCACATTTATAATATTAGTATGGATGATACTTAGGTCATGTGAGACACTTCAAGGCAAAATAATCGTTACAGCATGATTTTCATATTCAGCCATCATTCCCTTCGTTACATGAAAATAGCACTGCAGTTAGGCCAGTTACAAGCCTACATGTTAACTCAAATGTGAGCTAAAAACAAATTAATATTCCATCGCTAACATTTTAATCCGATAGCATTGAGTTATGATATAATCCAAGTGCGACATTGTAGTTATATCTGAGTTTATAGCTCGTACGTTTAGTTCAGCTAAAATAGTTTGAATTGCATGCCTATGTAGTATTATATTGTCATCCTATTGCTAGAGTGCCGTATAACTGACAAAAATAATATTTTGAGTTGTAGACCAGATAGACGATTCGCACAAATAAGAGTTATTATGATTGCCAATTTGTTAATTTATATACTAAATAATTTAATGTTATTTTTTAATTATTATCTAATAGAAATCATATATTTAATCTTAGTTTAATTTAATTTATTCATTTGCTATTTTATAATCAATCAATATAATATTTTTAATTTAATTCATTATCCATGATTAATCGCAATAATTTATATTTATATTTATAATCAATCAAATAAGTGCAGGTGGTGTTAGCTTGTAAATAATTGTTGCAATTATAAATGTATATCGTGTAATTATATGAAATGTAATGTGTAAACAATTGTAAGTTAACCTGAAATAAATAAATAAACGAAAAACAAAAACCGCGAAGTAGTTAAAGTCGATTCTGTTTATTTACTGTAAATTATAATTATGCGAGAGTTTGCACTTTTAAATGGACACATTGTAAGTTTAAATCAATGACTTAATCATACCCAAAACAGTTTTTGCAAACAAGTTAGTTAGTTGAAAAATACTGCTTAAACAATTTTTTTATTTTTTGTTGATTACGATGACATCAAAACATTAAAATAATGTGCGTATGTGTCGTGAATCCGGGTCAAAGAATCGCTATTGCTAAACGACGTGAAACTGATAGATATTTTTGTGGTTTCAAATTTGTTTTTGTGGTGGTTTTTTTGATAGTTTGTTGCTGAAACTTGCTGGTAGAAGGCGTACAAGGGTTAGAAATGAAAGCAAATTTTTCTTTGTTTTTGGGAACTTAACTTCAGGTGAAGATCAATAATGTCATTGGTAATGGTCACCATGGATGTATGTGTTTGGATCCAGACAAGTACTTATTAATGTGAATTTTTCATAGGGTGGTGATCAACCTGCCTTTTCATTATGCATTATTAATGTCATCAACAAACAGGAGGCTGCAACTATTGCTCTTAGTGCATCATCGGTGATGACTGGTACAACAGATATATCAAACACCGAAAGACTTAGGGCGGTTGCGCACGCACTTCACGGTCGTGGCCCGTGATCAGTGTCCATGCCCGTGATTTGATTTCCGTGTTCAAATATCTCGGGCATATCGTGACCTCTGACCTGAGCGACGATGCGGACATCGATAGGGAGCGGAGGGCGTTGTCTGTGAGGGCCAATATGATCGCCCGCAGGTTTGTTCGTTGCTCGGGGGCCGTCAAAGTAACTCTTTTCAGAGCATTTTGTACGTCCCTGTACACGGCCAGTCTGTGGGTTTCATATACCCAGAAGCAGTACAACGCTCTCCGTGTTCAGTATAATAATGCGTTCAGGGTGCTGTTGGGGCTGCCCCGGCACTGCAGCGCGTCAGGGATGTTCGCCGACGCCCGTGTTGACTGTTTCTACACGACGATGCGAAAGCGGTGCACATCTCTGGGGCGCAGGGTCCGGACCACCTCCAACACCATCCTGAGCGTATTTGCAAACAGGTTTGATTGTCAGTACATTAACCATTGTTTTATGATAAATGTAATGACCAACAAACAAATAACTCAGAGGCAGGCGTATTATTAATTATTTTTATTTCTTTTTTATTATTTTAACTAGCTGTTGCCCGCGACTTCGTCTGCGAAGCATTAGTAATTCGAATAGCTTATTTTTTGTATCGCAGCATAATATTGTGGGTTTTCCATACAATTTTCTACCCCTCTTTCCACCCCCTTAAGTAAGATTTCCGAGATATAAACTATGCTATGTCCTGCCCAGCGTCTCAAAATATCTCCGAACCAAATTGCATCTAAATCGGTTCAACGGTTTAAGCGTGAAAAGGTGGACAGACAGACAGAGTTACTTTCACATTTATAATATTAACACCGCCCGCGACTTCGTTCGTGTGATGGCAACCAAAAATAAGCTGCTATTAAACCCGAGACAAACGGTCCAGTTCGGTAGTTCCAAATCGATGTAGAGGTCCCCATCCTAGATCCATTTGATTCTACAAAGAAACTTTGACACCCCTAAATAGTCTTCTGGGGTTAAATCCGAAAAAGTAATGATGCCATCCTGTATTACTTTGCCAAAGGAATAAGATTTTTATACAAATAAATGTCTCCCTTTTAACCCTTTAAAAAGTTGAATTTCCAAAAATCCCTTCGAAGTGCTCTCAAACGTCATATAAAGAAGCTATGTGCAGTAAAAGTAATCAAAAATCTTTACCACCCCGAAGTCGTATTTTAAGGGTAGTTTCAAAAAACTAATCATTGAAAACCTTTATAGTTTATTTAGGTTGGTATTTAGGTCAAATTTATTGTTTATTCACCCAAGAAATCAGATTCTTCAAAAAAATTAACATCCCTTAAGTCTTCTTTTGGGGGTAGTTTCAAAAAATATTAAGAACAACCTTTATTATTCATTTAGGTTAGTATATTAGTGGCAAGTTTATTGACCCAAGAAATCAGATTTTTCAAAAACACTGTAATACCTCCTAAATCGTCTTTTGGGGGTAGTTGCAAAAAACTAATAATGACAACCTTTATTGTTTATTTAGGATGGTATGTATGCCAAGTTTCAAGTTTATTCACCCAAGGAATCAGATTCTTCAAAAAAACTAACATACCCGAAATCTTTTTTTGGGTGTAGTGTCATAAAATAATAATAGCGACCTTTATTATTCATTTAGGTTAGTATTTATGTCAAGTTTCATGTTTATTCACCCAAGAAATCAGATTCTTCAAAAAAAAATAACATACCCTAAATCGTCCTTTGGGGGTAGTTTCAAAAAATAATAACAGCGACCTTTATTATTCATTTAGGTTAGTATATTAGTGGCAAGTTTATTGACCCAAGAAATCAGATTTTTCAAAAACACTGTAATACCTCCTAAATCGTCTTTTGGGGGTAGTTGCAAAAAACTAATAATGACAACCTTTATTGTTTATTTAGGATGGTATTTATGTCATGTTTCATGTTTATTCACCCAAGAAAACAGATTCTTCAAAAAAAAATAACATACCCTAAATCATCTTTTGGGGATAGTTTCAAAAAATAATAATAGCGACCTTTATTATTCATTAAGGTTAGTATTTGTAGCAAGTTTCAACTCATTGACCCAAGAAATCAGATTTTTCAAAAACACTGTAATACCTCCTAATTCACTTTTGGGGGTAGTTGCAAAAAACTAATAATCACAAACTTTATTGTTTATTTAGGATGGTATGTATGCCAAGTTTCAAGTTTATTCACCCAAGGAATCAGATTCTTCAAAAAAACTAACATACCCGAAATCTTTTTTTGGGTGTAGTGTCATAAAATAATAATAGCGACCTTTATTATTCATTTAGGTTAGTATTTATGTCAAGTTTCAAGTTTATTAACTGAAGTGATAAGATTCTTCAAAAACACTGTAATACTTCCTAAATCGTCTTTTGGGGGTAGTTGCAAAAAACTAATAACTACAACCTTTATTGTTTATTTAGGATGGTATTTATGTCATGTTTCATGTTTATTCACCCAAGAAAACAGATTCTTCAAAAAAAAATAACATACCCTAAATCATCTTTTGGGGATAGTTTCAAAAAATAATAATAGCGACCTTTATTATTCATTAAGGTTAGTATTTGTAGCAAGTTTCAACTCATTGACCCAAGAAATCAGATTTTTCAAAAACACTGTAATACCTCCTAATTCACTTTTGGGGGTAGTTGCAAAAAACTAATAATCACAAACTTTATTGTTTATTTAGGGTGGTATGTATGCCAAGTTTCAAGTTTATTCACCCAAGGAATCAGATTCTTCAAAAAAACTAACATCCCCGAAATCTTTTTTTGGGTGTAGTGTCATAAAATAATAATAGCGACCTTTATTATTCATTTAGGTTAGTATTTATGTCAAGTTTCAAGTTTATTAACTGAAGTGATAAGATTCTTCAAAAACACTGTAATACTTCCTAAATCGTCTTTTGGGGGTAGTTAAAAAAAATAATAAGAGCTACCTTTATTATTCATTTAGGTTAGTATATTAGTGGCAAGTTTATTGACCTAAGAAATCAGATTTTTCAAAAACACTGTAATCCCTCCTAAATCGTCTTATGGGGGTAGTTGCAAAAAACTAATGGTGACAACCTTTATTGTTTATTTAGGATGGTATTTATGTCAAGTCTCATGTTTATTCACCCAAGAAATCAGATTCTTCAAAAAAAAATAACGTCCCCTAAATCATCTTTTGGGGATAGTTTCAAAAAATAATAATAGCGACCTTTATTATTCATTAAGACCCAAGAAATCAGATTTTTCAAAAACACTGTAATACCTCCTAATTCACTTTTGGGGGTAGTTGCAAAAAACTAATAATCACAAACTTTATTGTTTATTTAGGATGGTATGTATGCCAAGTTTCAAGTTTATTCACCCAAGAAATCAGATTCTTCATTAAAAATAACATCCCCAAAATCATCTTTTGGGGGTAGTTTCAAAAAATAATAAGAGCAACCTTTATTATTCATTTAGGTTAGTATATTAGGGGCAAGTTTATTGACCCAAGAAATCAGATTCTTCAAAAAAAATAACATCCCCTAAATCATCTTTTAGGGGTAGTTTCGAAAAACTATCAATGAAAGTCTTTATTGTTTATTTAGATTAGTATTTATGTCAAGTTTGAAGTTTATTTACTGAAAAAATAAGATTCTTCAAAAAAACTTTAACACCCCTAAATCGTCTTTTGGGGGTAGTTTCAAAAAATAATAATAGCAACCTTTATTATTCATTTAGGTTAGTATTTGTGGCAAGTTTCAAGTTTATTGACCCAAGAAATCAGATTTTCCATACAAATTTCAACAACCCCTAAATCATTATTTGGGGGTAGTTTCGAAAAACTAATAATGTCAATCTTTATCATTCACTTAGAATACTATTTGTGCTAAGTTTCAAGAATTTTGGTCGAAGGAATTAGATTTTACATACAAACTTTCAACCCCCTTTTTACCCCCTTAGGGGTTAAATTTCCAAAAATCCTTTCTTAGTGCACACTTACGTCACTTGAGGAACCTTTCTGCCAAATTTCATGCTTCTAGGCTTAGCAGTTTTGGCTGTGCGTTGATTGATCAGTCAGTCAGTCAGTCAGTCAGTCAGTCACCTTTCGCTTTTATAGATATAGATTTGATTTAATAATTTAAATGTAATTTTAAAGAAAATGATTTAATATTAATTTTAATAGAATTGAATTTTTAGTTTTGTATGTATTATTTAATTAATTATTTTGTATAGATAATTATATTGAGTGTGATTTTTGTCTTAATTTCAAATGTACAACACATATTATGATCTGATACTGGATTGAAATAAATGAAATTTGAATTTGAATTTGATTTCCGTGTTCAAATTGTTCTGAATTATGACAGATTATGACGGATATAGATCAGATGTAGTGCGAAAGCTTCCCCACATTCCCTAATTTCGTTGCGGAATCCAAGACAGTTAAATTTATTCACCGGGACTTCGTCAACCTTCATTGCCTCGGCGCTTTTCTGGTGGTCGCCACTGTTGATTCCGGCTTTCAGGAGTTAGTATTACGGATTTAGTGCAAAACCGCGTTTTGAGAGCTAAAGCATGTCGTAAATTCCCAAATCTACGGTAATTAAACCAAACTATTAGACATATTTTTAAGTCGATCAAATAACGCACATATTTCTATCGAACATCTTATAAACCCACATCAAATTAATTGTTGGTAGCAACTTCACTGCATATCAAAATGGCGTGCTGATCCATTTAGCAGAAAAGCACACAGATTTGTCAAGCGAAGGTACGTAACGGCCCCAATTAGTGGCTCCAAGCTAACGAAGGGGAATTCCGAGGAAAACCCACCGGGACTAATAAGGTAACCGGAGCGCTGATCTTGTGGTGGCGCCTTTGATTTTAAGGTTGGAAAGTAGGACAGTAGAATAGTTGAGGTAGAATTGGTGAGTAGAAAGATTGATGGCAAATTGTGGTTAGTTTCTTTCAACTTATATTTGGACTAATGTGCTTGATTAAGGTCCATTCCCTCTCACAGAGAGGAGGTTTGTGTCCCAGCAGTGGAAACATTAATAAACTGATGATAATGATAATGATGTCAATCTAAGTTAATTTTTGACATTGTAAGGATTTTAAGTTCTGACATTGGATTCGTTTTAATTTTAAATTTATGACATTTTATACCTTTTCTTAATTTATGACATTTTTAACGATTTTTTAATTTATGACATTTTATACTATTTCTTAATTTATAACGTTTTATAAGATTTTTTAATTTATGACATTGAATACGTTTTACATTTTTTTTTTTTATAACAGTGTATTATTTTAGATATTATTGTAATTATAATTTTGCATGCCTAAATTGGTGGAACACGGTTGACTGCGCATTCACCTGACATCTAGAAGTGTATTTTTATGTACTGTGTTGAGCAATAAATGAATTTGAATTTGAATTTGATGTTTGTCAGTTTCATATTATGTTACTGTTGGCTTCACAAAGAAGAAATAAAAACCAGCCAAGTGTGTGTCGGACTTCGCAAATTTAAGGTTCCGTACCAGAGAAAAAATCAGAAATATCAATATATTGGTATTTGTTAGTAAAATAAACGAAATAATAAACATTATCATTAAATTTTAAGTTCGTCAATGGGGTGTAAAAAAAATCTTCGCAACAAAAGTGTGTGACAAACGATGGGTAGACGGCCACGTGAGTGCAAGCAATAGGGCTCCGTTTGGACCCTTCGGTTACGGAACCCTAAAATGTGTTTAACAGAAACAGACATGAAAAAACATAAATTATTCTTAAACGGTTTTTAATTATGCATGAAGACCATAGCATTTTTTGTAAAAGAATCAAATCATTGTACATTTGGATAAGTTAAGTAGTGCACATATGGACGTTTTGGCACAAAGGTTCATTTTAACCACTGCACATGTTGTAAACTGCTAAAACAACAAACTCAACACAACATCCCACACAAGCACAATAAAAACAAATCTCAGTACAAGATACCATGCATTGCTCTAATTAAGTTTTCACAAAACATGAATCATTAAAAGCGGTGTAATGCGCACTGCGGGGTTGAAGCAGGGGGCGAAGGGGGTGAACATCCCCTCTTGATTTATACCCCGATTTGTCGTCGAGCCAAACCGCCCCTGATTCACCGCGTTAATGCCGTGTTTACTGATAAACACAGGAATACCGAATGGCCGTTGTAAATGAGTTTTCATTAAGTGGTGTTATTTTTTGGGGGGTGAAAAGGGGGTGATTGGGCCCTGATAATTGTGAACACTATTAAAAAAAACTAGCCAAGTGTGAGTCGGACTTGCGCGCTGAGGGTTCCGTACAAACAGCTACATTCATCAAAATAATTTAAAAACATTACTGAAATTCATAAACTAGCATTATGGGAGCATAGAGGACACGAACATTGCTCTAGCGATAAGATAAATAGAATTGAGGAACGAAATTAACTTTGACGTTGGAAAACTGTAGTCCACATACATCGACATAAGTCGCGGTCAGTTTAACAACTGCAAATGAGTTTTTTTTTTTTTTTTAATTGTACAAATTACGGTTTTTGGAACATTTCCTTTATTTGTGCTATAATATATTGCTTCTTGCCAAATTTCATGAATCTATGTCAACGGAAAGTACCCTGAAGATTTTTAATCCCTTGCGAGTGTAAAATATGCGACATTAACGGCTGTATCTCTTGATTGCGTTGATATATTGATTTTTCACAACTGCAAGGGCTTGCAAAATGGAGTATACTCGTACGATATTCATTTCAATTCGATACCTACCCGCGTTCCCAAGATAAAGGGTCTTGACAGACATACGGAAAACAAAGTGATCCTATAAGGCTTCGGTTTTTTTCCTTTTGAGGTACGGAACCTAAAAACGAAAGTAATACCTTATTATATAATTCCCTCCAATTTACCTCGCGAGTACTTCTTGCTTCTTCGCGTGCAAAAACATCAGAGTTGTTCTGTCTATTATGTGAAATCGAGTGAATGGCAATAAAGTCAAGCAAATTTGTATGTTCAAAGACAATTCTATGAATCCGAAACTTGTATTGAGAATCGGATAGTTGTGCTCAATCAGTTAACTATCTAAGATCATTATCTAATTGCAAACTTTTAAACAATCGAACTAATTTGTTGAACACTTCGATACAGATAAAAAAACTTTTTTGCAAAAAATACTACCGACTTCCAAATGAAAAACTACAAAGTGAAAAATAACTTAATTTTTGGAAGTCGGTGTCTTACGTAGGTACCATTTTTTTTCGATATGGACACCGACTTCCAAAAATTAAGTTATTTGTCACTTTGTAGTTTTTCATTTGGAAGTCGGTAGTATTTTTTTGCAAAAAAGTTTATTTTTATTTTTGCCGTTTTAGTTTTTCCTACCTAATAGATACGCAAGTTGTTTAGTAAGGTCCCTATAAAGCCAGAATAGATTACCCGAATAACATGAAACTTGAACATAAACGGTGAAATGAGAGATCTGGGTACCCCTTTAGAGCGTACTGGCGTGATGTTATGTTATGAAATGGTATAAACAATAAACAGACATGCGATTGCAGCAATCCTGAGAGTTTTGCCTTTATTGATTGAAGAGTTCTGTTGGATATTTCCGAAGTTCTTGATCAGTCCTTCACCAAATTAAAATGGGACCAATTTCGAAACATACTCTTTCAAACAAAAAATATTTTTTTTAAATCGGTCCACATTTGACGGAGATATAGGTGAACATACACAAAAAAAAAAAAAACAAACATGAAGTCGAACATAGAACCTCCTCCTTTTTGGTAAGTCGGTTAAAAATAAGAACCAGTAGGTATTTATAAACCCAAATAAGAATAAAGTGTAAAAGTTAAGCGAATATGCAAAAATTAAGCTACGAGTACATATTAAAAGATTTTCTGCATTACACTCAGAATTGGGTAAACGTAGAACCGTCCCATAGGCTATTAACATTTTATCTTTCAATATACTTTTGGTTTGGAGAACCGAATTAACGGAAGCAGTTTCTAGGCTATTGGAAAAACTACAGCCACTTTTTGAATAAGGAAAAATAAAAATGAAATTAATATGTTAATTTTATTCTTCTTTTTCTTTTTATGTCTCGTTGATGCGATATTTCGTCTTAAGATAAGATAAGAAAAGACTAAAAAAAAAAAAAAAAAAAAAAAAATGTATTAAGAGCTTGAATCGCGAGAAAAGCATCTCTCCGTTTCAGCTTGGCCCCAACATTTTATAAAAAGACAGACTAACGAGGTCAGTCTCACAGACCCACTAGTTTTTATTGTTTTTGTTTTAAAACAAGCCCGCCACATTAATTCCAACTACTGCAACTTCTGAAATCCAGAATCAAAGGAATAATTCTTGACAAATACCCGAAAAACAATTCAATTATTTTGGATCCCGCAACGAAATTAATCAGGAAAGAACAGTGTGATTAGGAAAAACCATGATTTTTGCTTCCCTCTAAAATGAGATGTTCGTCTGAACTAGTGTGTGTTTATATTTATGGGAATACAAGAGATTACCACTACATACTTACAGCATATAAACGCATTGTTATCGCTTTCAATCTGGTAAGAATTTCATTTTTATCAAATAGCAAGTTCATAAATAAATCACTCTTCTGACTTCTCAAGGGTTTAAAATAGCTCATTCGCAACACAAACTACTACCCACCCAAGATTTTATCTCACAAATAAAAGACACAACAGGCCATTTAAACCCATCCATTCTTACAAGCACTTGAGTGTATAAAATCCAGCAGTGTAACTCCTGGCGAGGGTAAGTCGGTCATAAAGCAGGAGTATGTACGTGACCGCAGGCAGCGTAGTAATATAACTCATGAAGGCAGATTGCAATGCTGTGTTGGTAAGTAGTGTTTAGAGTGTTATTACACCTGTGTTTGTGGGGATAACATTGTGAGATTGTGGGTGCAGACGGGAGATTTGGAGGCAACTATAGGTTGATCATAAATCGCATTAAATATGTATTTGTTCTTCATAAAATATTCTGATTTTTAAAATGCTTCTACACCGCTATCATCGATACAATATCAAGTCGCACAGAAAAGGCGAAACTTGAAAACTATCCACGCCACACAATGCACAATTACAGTTCAGTGCGCCAGAGCCTAAAAAAAAAAAAAAAAAAAAAAAACAAAAAAAAAAAAATTCAGGTCTTAAACCCATATCAGAGAACATCTTTAAATTATTCAATGAAAAATACAAAATCATTAATAGATAAAGGAACGGTAAAGTTTTCTAGGGTGCGTGGGTCTATCTGATGACAACTCTTGTTCGGCGAGATGCGGCCTTTGGCGAAAGAAACTTAAGCCTGCTGACAATTTCATCGGACTATCGAAGAGCCTTTCCACCTGGGCATATTCTGCCGTGGTTGATCTGGAAAACCATAAATAGACTCTGGGCTCAAGCTGTCCGCAGCAGACAACCTCCACAGGTGCGGGTTCTCTGATGGCACTAGTCTTCAAAGCTTGTGCCGCATCTCTCCGCAGACCATGGCCCATCTTACGTAGTGCACAGCATACCCTGTCACCTGTACTTGCAAAGACCTTATTACTGCGTCACCGAATGGTGTTGCCGTGGCAGAATTCTCGGCCAAAAACAGTATTTAACTTTTATATTTGCCACCGAAACGCTAAGAAGAAAATCAATACATACAATCATATTGCCAGTGTGCATAAAAGGGTTACTGAAAATTTACGAGTAAATGATTGATAACCAATAATCCTCCGAAACATGATCGTTATGACTATAACCCTCATCAAGCTTTTGTTATCTACAGCAATTATACATGAAAACAACCTGCCTTACGCATATCAGTAGAAACATCGATTTAATGCTGTAAGTAGTAAAGAGTAATATAATAAAAACCAGCCAAGTGCGAGTCGGACCCGCGCACGAAGGGTTCCGTACTTGGTAAATTGCGGTTTACGATTTATGACGTATTAAAAAAAACTACTAACTAAATCTCGTTCAAACCAATTTTCAGTGGTAGTTTACATGGTACATCATATATTTTTTTTAGTTTTATCATTCTCTTATTTTCAACAGCATAGTTCTTATAGTTTCGGAAAAAAGTGGCTGTGACATACGGACGGACAGACAGACAGACAGACAGACAATACGAATCTATAAGGGTTCCGTTTTTTGCCATTTGGCTTCGGAACCCTAAAAACAATGAGCTGAGTGAAAATCGCAATGAATCTGCAACAACAATTCTGAATTGCCTGAAGATTTTCACCTCTACATGACAACGCAAGTCTCCACTCCACCTTTCCCCACCGTGCAGCAATTCCGTCTTTCAATTACCAACACGGTGTCATCAATAACAACATAATTATACACACAGCGAACACGACACTCCTGTGTTGATGTCTAGTGCTGGCTCATTAAAATGAATTATATGAGTTGGTACACGACCGGCCCGTTGTAAATCATTGCGCACTTGTGGTGATATAGAGTTTTATAGAACAGGGATTATTTATTGGGTGTTTAGGCTGTGGGTGTAAAATACGAGTTGGATCTAGTTTGTCTATCTGTGTTGGTTCTCTTTACCAATATTCATTTAAATTATATTGTTTTCCCGTCTACGTTAATATCCATTTTTACTGAAATAGTGGTGAGAGAAATCGAATGCTTAGAAAAGGTTTTTTTTTTTTTTTAACGCTTCGTGTTTTTTTAAAAAGAATGTTAATAAAGAAGACAAGCAATGTATCACTTGGCCCAGACTAGCTGTATTATATATTTTTTTCGTCGAAGTATGTTTGCAGCAGTTGGTTTCTGAAATGAATGAATGTTTCTGTTGGTATGACGATTAATGATTATAATTATATTAAATATTTTTTTGGAAGTAAAACACATTATACCTACCTTATCTAGTCGCAATTGTCTTAATAAGTAAATAATAATGACTTCCCAAAAAGAAAAAAAAGCTCTGGCAATCCAGGTGACACAGTAAATAAAAACATCCAATTTAAACAAAAAGTAACAGATAAAACTTTTTGAAACGTCACGTTATCCAATTACCTAGAAATGTCCAAATAAATGAAGTAAACTTCCCTAATTAGAATTTACTTTGCAGGGGATGTTAAATGGGAGATATTTCACGATAACCCGCCGAGGTACCGAGTAAATGCTCATTTGAGCTTTGTGATAATTAGCATAAATTGATGACGACCAACGTCTTTTTGTGACTTGCCAGTTGGGGATTGTTGAAAATAACACATCACACCTGTAAAACTGCGAACACGTCAAACTTTCTTCGCAGAAAGTGTACCTGATAGTACATTCACATTTAGTTGTTAACCGACTTACCATAAAGGAGGAGGTTCTATGTTCGAGTTCTTGTATGTTTTTTATGTATGTTCACCGATATCTCCGTCAATTGTGGAACGATTTTGAAAATTCTTTTTTTGTTTAAAAGAGTATATTTCGAAATTGGTCCCATTTTAATTTGGTGAGATATATAACAGAACTCTTCAATAAATAACGGCAAATCATTCGGCATTGCTGCAATCGCATGTCTGTTTATTGTTTGTACCATTACATAACATAACATCACGCCAGTACTTTCTAAAGGGTTACGCAGGTCTTATAGGTACCTTACTAGACAACTTGCCTATTTTAGGTAGGTACAACTAAAAAGGGAAAAATAAAAAAAACATTTTTGCTAAAAAATACTACCGACTTCCAAATAAAAAACTACAAAGTGAAAAATAACTTTAGTTTTGGAAGTCGGTGTCTTTATTTTTTCCATTATTTTACGATTTGGACAACGACTTCCAAAACTAAAGTTATTTTTCACTTTGTAGTTTTTTATTTGGAAGTCGGTAGTATTTTTTAGCAAAAATGTTTTTTTATTCCATGAAATAGGTGTGAATCTGTTGCCGTCAGCCGAACATAAATCTAGAATCTAGGTTGCTATTGTGAAAATGCCAGACAAAACGCAATAATATATTGCCTGACTAGGAATTAAACATAGGAAAACTTGACCACGTAAAAATTATGATGATACAAAATATACGTGCCCATCCTTTATGTCATCTAATATTTCCTGAATCACCTGAATGACATAGGTAACTTAAGTGGTAACTGGGCGAATTATCACAGGGGTGGCGAGGTCATGCCCCTGGGTGTCCACCATTGAACAAAAACAATGATGGATAGCAATGACCTCCCGCGTGTTTGTGCCGTGCGCGGGGACCCGTAACGGGAGGATGAAGGGATCCTGGTGGCTGAGCCGACGAGCGTAGGCGGTTTAACGTCTCTGAGGCAACACTCCACTTTGGCCCGGATTTCTTCTAACACGGGAGGCCGCAGCTTAGCCCGCTGCGGTCAATCGGCTGCGGGGTCCGGTCAGACGGCCCCCAGGCGAGTTCACTCCCATTGAGGGCTTGCAGACGGCAGCGCTCGCTCGCATCGCTAGTGGTAGCGGTGTGGGTTAGTGGTGTGCAGTCTCGTGGGCAACTAATGGGGGGGGACTATATCCCTCGACTAATCCCTGGTGCTACCGTAGCATCGCCACTTGAGCACTCCATGGCGGGTGGGGATAGTTGAGGGATGAAACTTTTTTCACGGGAATCGTAATGGATTTAAAAAATAAAAAAAACCACAAGGCGGGACCGGCGAAAGCTGGGACTGCGATCCAAAAGGCGGGACCGGCGAAAGCTGGGACTGCACACCAGAAGGCGGGACCGGCGCAAGCCGGGACTGCACATCAAACGGCGGGACTGGCGCAAGCCGGGACTGCATCACCTCTAGCAGGGCCACCCAGAGACGGGACTGTGGCGGGGTCGTGTCAAAGCGGGGCTGCGGCGGGACTGTCAAAAGACGGTACTGCTGCGGCACTGTCGGGGGACGGCAATGCTGCGGGACCGCCTTTGAGGGGCACTGCAAAACCTCAAGCGGGACCGACCAGAGCTGGGACTGCAGTGGGATCGTCTCGAGGTGGGCTGTGGCGGGACTGTCAAAAGACGGGACTGCTGCGGCACTGTCGAGGGTCGGCACTGCTGCGGGACCACCGTTGGGCGGTACTGCAATTAAGCCCACCGGGCATAAGGGTACTGCCAAAGCTGGCGCGGCACGAGAGCCTTGTGTTAGAGGTCGAACGACCTCGGACCTTACGGCCTCGGACGCTACCGGCGAGGTCAGCACTTCTTCGTCACCCGGCGGCCGGCAGGAATCAGGCTGGCGCCGGGTTGGACGATCTGGGGTGCAAAGGAAAAAGCGCCAAAAGCTGAAACAGCAGGCGGCTCTAGAAGGGACTCCTACGGGAGGACCGTCAAAGAGGCCGCGTGCTGTTCTCAGCAGTGACAGCGGGGACATGGCAGCCAAGAGGGTAAAGACCCAAGGTCAATCGTCCTCAACCGGATCCTTTAGGGATGCGGTGGCGGCTGTGAAACTCGCCATTGTCTCAGTCAGGTACCCTGAGGAGTACTTGAAGGCGGAGGATCTGATGCCAATCCAGGAACTCATAATTGAGAAACTGGAGGAAGCACCGGATCCTTTACCGGTATTCACGGTTGCTCCCGGAGTTGTCGCAGGTGCAGTGCATGTATCCTGCGACGACTCTGACGCAGCTTGCTGGCTTCAGGGCGCCATCCACAACGTGGAACTTGGCTCCATGAAGCTCAAGGTCGTCAACGCCAAGGACCTTCCAAAGCCAGTCAAAATGGCATGGAAGAGTCGTAACTTGGCGCTGCAAGACTAGCTCGGGCCATTAGGTTGCTTCAGCGGCTTAACCCTGCCTTGAGGACGGACGACTGGAAGGTCGTGAATGTTCTTACTGAGCAGACCGGCATCCGTCGTATCGTCCTTATGGACGGGGTTTCCGCTGGGGTCATCAAGGCCGCGGGCTACTCTCTTCCAGGAGGAATTGAACGATACTCGTTCAAGCTCCTGGAAGAAGAAAAGGGAGAGGCACCCACTGCGGAAGCAGGAGTGGAGCCCTCCGAAGATGTTCCACCGCAGTGTGAAGAGGCCATCGACGAGGTCGCTGCTCACGACGTAGCGCAGGAGGCAGAGACCCAGACCGGGGCGTCAGAGGCGGACCTCGAGGATGACATCCTTGAGGGCCTCGATACCCTGGAGATTGAGTCGCCAACTGCTCTCGAGGAGGACGCGATGGAGGAGGAGCCTCAAAACTGAGGCACTCCAACAACAGCACAAACCCATCAAAATATCCAAGATGGAGGGACTAAGGTGTGTACAAATCAATTTGCATCATTGCAGAGCCGCTACTGCCCTTCAGGCTCGGCAACTGAAGCTTAATACATACGACGTTGCCTTGATACAGGAACCTTATTTATATAAAGGGACTATAAAAGGCTTAGATGGGACAGGGGGCCTGGAGCTCTATGACAGTCCAACTAATGACGCAAGGACTTGCATCTATATCAGGGGCGGTATAGAGGCAATGCCCTTACGTACTTTCTGTTACAGGGATCTCACAACAACTCTGATCCAAGTGGGGACGGGAATAGAGAAGAGGAGAATTATCCTTGCCTCTGCCTATCGCCCATATGAACAAAAGGAACCAGTAACACCACTAATCAGAAGACTGGTTGACTACGGCAACCAAGAAAACCTTGACCTGATACTTGGCTGCGATGCGAATGCACACCATGTCGTTTGGGGCAGATCAGATGTCAACAAACGAGGGGAGGATTTGTTGGACTTTGTGGTAAGCTCTTCTTTACAAATCCTTAATGCAGGCAATAAACCTACTTTCAGGACCTCTGCGAGAGCTGAAGTTATTGACCTGACATTGGCTTCAAACAGGGCCAGCACTCTCATTGAAAATTGGCATGTATCGGACGAAATCTCTCTGTCTGATCATAATTATATATGCTTTAGGTTTAGGACGGCGGGAGAGGCCGAAACTAGACGAAGGAGAAACCCAAGGCATACAAATTGGGACTCGTACAGGAGGGACCTAAAAGTAAATCTAGGGAGCCCTAAAGGTAAGCTTAATTCCATACTAGATATAGAATTTGAAGCGGACAGAATCAAGGTGGGCACCATCGGTGCATGGGAAGATAATTGCCCAGAGAAAAAGGCCTTTTGCAAAAAGGTACCATGGTGGACTCCTGAACTTGCTAAAATACGTCAGGAAACACGACAGGCCTTTAATGATGCAAAAGCCAGGAAAGACTTTTCTGGCTATCACAGCATGCTGACGAGGTATAACACGGCGGTTCGCAAGGCCAAAAGAACTAATTGGCGACAGCATTGCACCTCCATCGAAGCTCTGCCAAATGGAATGAGGTTGTGCAAAGCAATGTCCATGAATAAGACAAACCCACTGTCATCTGTAAAGGATGAGAATGGGTATCTCACAGAAACTGGACGGGACACTCTGGGCGTGATGTTTAGAACTCACTTCCCGGAATGTATACTGCGCGACAGCGATGAAGAGGAACCAGTTACAAGGGACGAGCTCACAAGGCACACGTCCAAAAATAACTGGCTCACGGCAAAGAAAGTAGTAGATGAAAATAAACTGAAGCTTGCCTTAGCAGGCTTCCAGCCTTTCAAATCCCCTGGTCCGGATGGCATCTACCCAATACTTTTGCCAGAAGGGGCATCTGTTTTGATACCACATTTGAGTAAACTCTACAGAGCCTGCATAGCCTTTGGGTATGTACCTAAGGCATGGAGGGAGGTCAAAGTCACCTTTATACCGAAGGTGGGCGGACCGACTTACGAAGAAGCTAAAGCTTATAGGCCCATCAGTCTATCATCCTTTCTCTTAAAAGCTCTGGAGAAAATGGTAGACAGGTACCTAAGAGAGGGACCACTTAAAGTATTCCCTCTACATAAACTACAGTGCGCCTACAGCCCTGGAAAATCTACGGAAACGGCATTGCACTATGTTGCGAGTCGAGCCGAGGCTGCGCTAGAAGGACAAGAGATTTGTGTCGGGGCTTTCCTCGACATAGAGGGAGCCTTTGACAAGACAACATTTGAGTCTATACGCATTGCTGCAAAGGAACATGGCATCAATGATACCACGTGCAACTGGATTGACTATATACTGAGAAGCAGAATAGTCAGATCAGAACTGATGGGAGACAGACTTAGCGCAAAAACAACAAGAGGTTGTCCGCAAGGCGGAGTGCTGTCACCATTATTTTGGTGCTTGGTAGTAGACTCGCTGCTTACCAAACTCAACACCGGACCATTCTACACAGTAGGCTATGCAGATGACATAGCTATAATGCTTAATGGTAAATTTCCGAACGTAGTCTCTGGATTGTTACAAAAGGCATTGAGGATGACAGAGGAATGGTGTACAAAGAACCACCTCTCTATCAACCCAAGTAAAGCAGTCATTATTCCATTCACGAGAAAGAGACAACTAGGAAACCTAGGAGAGCCCTCCCTCAATGGAATAAAGCTGCCCTGGTCCACCGAAGTTAAATATCTGGGTGTAACGCTTGATAAAGAACTCAGGTGGAAAACTCATGTGGAAAATATTACGACAAAGGCCTTACGAGTATTCGGCATGTGTAAAGAAAGAAAGAAAGAAAGAAAATATATTTATTTAGCGCAGAACAGAAAGACACACAATATATTAATTAATACAACAGATAAAAATACAAATAAAGAAATACTAAAAAAACTAAAGCCCAAAGTGATACGATGGCTGTACCGAACAATGATAATACCTATTATCACATACGGCAGCATAGTGTGGTGGCCAAGAACAAAGCTTGCCTCGTGCAAAGCGCCACTCACCAGGTTACAAAGAACAGTGTGTCTCGGCATCACGGGCGCTTTCAGGACAACACCTACGGCAGCGATTGAGAGATACCTCAATATCCCTTCTCTGCATATGATGGTTGAATTCGAGGCAAGGAAGACATTACATCGTCTTGCTGTTGCTGGACTATGGGATGCCTCTAGGCCAAAGACTAACCATACAAAGTTTGATTGCAATGAAGGCCTGGATCGGATAACTAGCATGATATCCGATAAAATGCAAACTATTTTTGTGTTTGAAAGGTCTTTTAAGGTCCAAATCCCTTCAATAGAGGACTGGACGAACGGACTCGATCCACCAGAACAAGATAGTCTGGTGTGGTACACTGACGGATCCAAAATGGAATCAGGTACAGGAGCAGGCATATACGCAAAAGGTTACAAATGTAGCAAAAGCTTAGGGATGATGGCAACTGTATTCCAAGCAGAAACATATGCCATAATAACCTGTGCTCAAGAGAATATAGATAGAGGAACCAGAGGTAAATCCATATATATTCTTAGTGACAGTCAGGCTGCAATCAAAGCCATGGCATCCAACAAAGTGGATTCCAAACTTATTCTGGATGCCATCCAGGTCCTAAACAGGCTTGGGAGGCATAACGGGGTGAGACTGATGTGGGTCCCTGGACACAAAGGAATCCATGGTAACGAAATGGCAGATGAACTGGCAAGAGAGGGCTCAGCAAATGATTTTGTGGGTCCAGAACCATGTGTAGGCATTTCGACGTGTCTCGTAAAAGCCACATTTAAGGAGTTTGCAGATCACAGACAACAAACACACTAGTTGTCTACTACTGGTCTACAACACTCCAAGAAATTCCTAGGCTCTACGTTCAAAGCCCGGGAATGCATCTGGAATATGAGCAGGGGGCAAATCCGCTACCTGCTTGGGGCCTTTACTGGGCACTTTGGAACCAACGACATGCTCATGAAGATGGGTCTAACCGCGACACCCATGTGCAGGTTGTGTGGGGAACATACGGAACGCATGGAGCATCTCCTGTGCACATGCGATGCACTGGCTGGTAAGCGAATGAGTCTACTAGGGGTTGGATATCCTAAACCAGAAGACTATAGGCTCATATCTCCCAGTCTCGTTGTAAGACTCATGAAAAGAGTTTTCAACGAGATTGGGAAGGAGTAAGTTATCTAGGGGACCACAATAGATCCCAATGGGTCGAAGTGTCCGAGTTGCTTCTCGGCCCCTCCATAAGATAAGATGGTAAGTGGTAACTGATGTCGAACAAAATACGCCACTGACAATTGAGAAAACTGATAACAACATCGAACGTAAGTCAGTTTCTAAATCGTATCGAATTGCTATTGTAATTATTCGATGTTCTCATGACTACTTTCAATTATCAAGTGTTATTTTAACCATATTTTAATTTATTGTACTGTTCCAGGCGCGGATATAAGGGGCAACGGTTGCAATTGCCCCCCCCTCCCTGGCCTTCGACCAAAATCCAAATTAGACCTAGAGATAGCTTTAACCTATATTTTCATTTGTGGATATATTCCTAAGACATTGATAAATTTTCGTCATTCTTGGAAGTATGGGCAAAGGTGGGCAATTTCTTGCGTTTATAGAAAATAGATTACGGAGGTCGTCTAATTGTGGTTTTTTCCACTCGGCACCCTGTGTGCATAAGTTAGGGTCTTGGCATATTACAAGCACCACTAGTCTTTGAGCGTGCAACCCTAGACGAAGATAGATAAAACACAGGTCAAAAAATAAAAACTAATCTGCCCGAGGACTGTTAAAATTTTCGAGCTTGTTTCGTTCGCTCTTTGACCATTAATTCAAGATTCTTTAATAGTTATAGTCGACTTAAAATATAATCTGGAGCTGTGGCCGTGAACAAAAACTTTTGAGTTCGCTTCGCTCGCTCTCGCAACCTAAGTTGTCTTCAAAGTTTTTGAATTTTTCAGTATAACTCAATAAAATTAATCCTGTTTCCGTACCGATGGTTAAATCCTAAGCTATATCTTTGAGAAAGGCATAATTTTCGAGTTCGCTTCACAAAGGCTACCGTAAAACAAATCCGTACTGAAATGCAAACATTGCATTTTGTTTTAATTACCCCCAATAAGAAACATTTGACACCACCCTGGGCGAAATCCTGGATCCGCGCCTGGTTTCACTTTCACAAACAAAAGAACAAAAAAGTTAGTTCCGAATCCAGCAAAATCTGCCATCCATGAAAAAGCTTAGAAAAAGAACTGGAAAAATAATAAGAACCGTATCAAAAAATCTAACACACACTGCAGTCTTTACACCGCACACTGGACCAAACTTAAAAACTCTGGACAAAAAACGCAGACCGACGGTAGTCGGTTTAACTGCCAATATCACTGTCATTTGTCTCTGGCCAGCTTTGCGAAACAAAATTTCATTTTGCATTTCCCAAAACTTGTACTGAACTCTACTACCTTGAAAATAGAGATGGAGTTGCGGATATGTGGGAGTTCTTTTGTAAGTTTGTACGCCAATAACAGGCTCTCAGTGACATGTACGTTTTGAAAGCGTTTCGCTTTATGTCTCTAATTGCGTTAGGCACTGAAATATTTTTGAGTGCCCATATTGAAGTTTTTGACTTAAATGGTTTACTTTTTGTGCACTGTGCAAATAACAAAGAGGTTTGGCTATTGACGTTTTTATATCCGTCAAAGCGTAGTTTGATATTTGATGAGTACTTTTCATGAAATATAACCTGGTGTAATGTTTCGTTAGTTTGAAGCTCGCATGAAGCATATTTGTCGAGTTTTGTCAGCAATAAATTCATACTGCATTGTTGGAAAGTTTAAATATCGACTGTTATATGAAATATTTTTATCGTTGAAAACGGTGGATCGTTTCGTGATGTATTGTGTAAATATATAGATACCTGTGTAGAATTTACATGCTTTTCAATATTGACATGGTGTGTGTCATTTATAGAACATGTTTATTACTATCTGAATACCAACAAGTAAAATTTCAAAATTTAGAAAACCCCCTACACATTTATCTTGCGAAAGCACCCAGATTCAAACAGTAAAACGCCCATAAGTTTTGAATGGCTGAACCGATTTTATTAAAACATAGCTAAGAACACTCTCGACAAAATTACCTTTAAAACAAAAAAATTAAATCGGTTCATACGTTTAGGCACTATGATGCCACAGACAGACACACAGATACACATAAACACAGATACACAGCAACACACGTGGAACTTATAACACCCGTCTTGTACCAAAAAAAAAAAACACCCGTCTTTTTCCGGCGGGGGTTAAATATCCATAAGTAGGAAGTCATCTTTCTTTTCTTTCTTTCTCTTTTTTTAAATAACGTTGCCCCACACTTGATACTTGATATTCGGAAAGTAGCTCGGAAAAGAAGCTGTTTTGCAAGGATATCAGATGTATTGATAGACTAGCTTCTACCTACGGTTTCGCCTACGAGAAATGTGATTTATCATACCAAGTTAATCGGGACAAAAATCCTGGAGGAGCTCGTGGTGAAATAAAAACAGCCACACGGCTTGATCTTCAAGGTTAAGCAACGCTTGCCGAGGTCTGTCCATGGATGGGTGACCATCATACATAGCGAGATTCCTCCGTGCCTCGGAAAGCACGTTAAGCCGTTGGTCCCGGCTGTCATTTGAAGATCTTTGGCAGTCGTTACGGGTAGTCAGAAGCCTACCTATGATATCTGACAACAAACTCGCCAAGGGGTACCGTGTTACCCAGTTACTGGGTTGTAGAGGTCAGATAGGCAGTCGCTCCATGTAAAACACTGGTACTCAGCCGAAACCGGTTAGACTGCAAGCCGACCCCGGCATAATTAATAAAAGACTAAGCAGATTAAATTGTAATCAAAATCATATGTGCTATTTGAAACTATAATCTATCTCTGTGCCAAATTTCATCCAAATCCATTCATCCGTTCTGGCGTGTAAACTTTCACATTTATAATATACCCACATTACGACAGTTATATGTAAGTCATTGTTGCCACTTACCAGGCCTAAGTCTAGTAGCTGCTTGCGGATCCCCAAGCTACGGACAAAATGCCAGCTGTAAGAACCCAATAACAATTTAACCCGACCCGATAATCGAACCTATGACCTAATGCTCAGCAGTAGCGCTTTCGACCACTAAGAAGATCAACGAGGCATCTCATCCAGAAAATCAGATGTCTACTTTTCTGAAAAATTTAAAATGTCTCATTTACAAAGCAAAATAAACTGAACAATATAACGTTATGCAATTCAGTAAAAAATATGAAAAACAAGCAAAAGAAAAAAAAAAATTACTGTTAATTTTTAATTAATGCGCCATCAGTTATAATTTGCGTTACATTTTCCTTAATGAGAACATTTTGTAACCGGTTTAAACCTTACGAGGAAGATTATTGCTGAAATTGTACCTAATTAACGTGACTAAAATCTGTACATGCAATTTTGGTACGGGACTGGTCAATGTGGTGATACTCGAGGATCCTTATGTTGAACAGTGGATGTCGTCATCCACACTCTGACTTCACCCTCTACTAAACAAAGGCTTCTTTTCTCTTCTGCCAATCTGTCTCCCGAAATGCTCCATACACACACTCACACATATGATTTATAATATCATGACATCTGCATACCGAGTAAATTAATACATAAGTAGAATTAAACTTATTTTCTCTATAAATACGTTCCAAGAACTGATTGATTAACACAAATATTTTACGATGTTAAAATACCTGCTTGTTTTTTATGCAAAAGTTATTAAAAACCCCTCAATTTTGTTTATTTTATACAAATTACTAAGAAAAATATATTCAAGTACAAACTATTCTTCGCAATCTCTCAAAAACATAAAATATTGAAACTATACTTTTTAATGTCACAGTTTCAACCGCAACCCGTAATTGTTTTCCTTTGTCACAAAGCAAAAACCGCAGTTTTCAATATCCTTTGTCTCAGCTGAGCAATTTTCATAAGAAATTACTATTTCGCAATCAAAATGGAACAATTGTAGATTGTCAACCAACGCTGTCAAAGTTGACAGCGGCTGTCAAGCTATTCAAAAGACAAGATGTTCTGAATTGTCCTCATCTTTTTTGCATTTCTCATTTATCGGATTTTATATCAACTTTATGCCTACTTTTGTTTTTTTTTACTTGACATCTCTGGCTTATTAAATGTTTCGGGGTTTTCAAGAGGGGATGATAAAGTGGACATAGCGTGTATTTATTAAAATACTTTCGACATTTTGTGGATTTTTGTGGAATCTTTTTGTTCAAAATTATGAGGTTTTGTACATGTACTCGTATATAGCAAACCCAGTGGGTGTCGTTCTATTTTAATTTAAAAATGCTTCGACGTGAAACTTTTATTAAAATTGAGAATGTTAGTTAAATATATTTATTATAATCCAGAGTGCACAAGCGAGAGCAGTGGTAATACCGGGGTAGCATGGGCTCGGACCCAGACAAACAGTTTACTTTCTTGCTTTATTGCTTCGTCGTTTACGTCAAAACGAGAGGAGCTCGTGGCTAAATAATAACTGCCGCACTGGTCGATCATCAAGGTTAAGTAACGCTTGACGAGGTCGGTCCGTGGATGGGTGACCATTTTCAACATACCGAGTTTCCCCCGTGCCTCGGAAAGCACGTTAAGCCGTTGGTCCCGGCTGTAATTTGAAGATCTTTGACAGTCGTTACGAGTAGTCAGAAGCTTGAGATCTGTCACCAGTCTTGCCAAGGGGTATAGTGTTATCCAGTTACTGGGTTGTGGAGGTCAGATAGGCAGTCGCTCCATGTAAAACACTAGTACTCAGCTGAATCCAGTAAGACTGGAAGCCGACCCCAACAACAATTGGGAAAAGGCTAGGCAGATGATGTTTACGGCAAAACGACGAAGGTAAACATCGTGATGAAGCTGGCATGTCCTGGAACGAAACATTCAATAATATGTGACATCCAACAACCCGGACTGAGCTCGTGTGATGCTTAACGGCCCATTCCCTGTCATAGAGAGGAAGCCTATGTCAGTGATGTCTCATACCATACAAAGGAACTGCACCGGCGCGGCGGCGTACTGTACCGATTATTCTGATTATTTTTGCAAATCGATCGCGTTCGGTTCCGTTCCACGGATTTAGATGGTGATTTATCTATCGCCATGGAACGGAACCGAACGCGATCGATTTAAAAAAAAAAATCGGTATCATCAGATGAAAAACGCTAGTTACGTCAGCACGGTTTCTTTGTATGGGATAAGGCATTTATCTGCTAGTATTATATTATCTGTGCCTGTGTGAACATTATGCAAGCAGTATAAAAACCCATAAAAATATTGATATATCAAAAGTACATGCTTCAAACCCATAGAAACAGAAAGTACAATAAATCCTCATTTCACACACAATCACAAATTTTCTCCCATTCAACTTTATAATCACAACACATGAATCATGCTGTCAACAACGACGCATTATCTTCTAAACAGTAAATCCATAAGTTTTTAACGAGAAAAGTAACCATTCCTGAACTCATTCTACATTATATTGTCGTAAACAAACGTGCCACATGTTGCAAAAGTACCTCATACTCTTCTGACGTACTGGAAATAAATGACTTGGAATTGCCGTAACTCTTTTAGACTGTGGCACTGTTGTATCGCGTTGGGTCCACACTGCCACACTGCCGACCTCAGGCTATAGTGCCACTATCTGACAACTGGCCGATTTTCGTTGTTACCCGACTACGGCGAAGCCAAATGGAGGGATATGATTTTAAACGTTTTGTATTTTGATGCTGTCGTAATCAGCAAAAAATTGTCTATTGATCTGTCTAAGCAAATTTGTTATGAATAGATACCGGATAAAAAATGAAACAACCCCAAACTGTTATGTTTACAAATTTATTTATTAACCGACTTTAAAAAAAGGAGGAGGTTCTCAATTCGTCGGAATCTTTATTTTTATTTTTTTTATGTATGTTCCCCGATTACTCAAAAACGCCTGGACCGATTTCAAAAATTCTTCTTTTATTTGAAAGGGTATACTTCCTAGTTGGTCCCATAGTCACCAGGTCAGGATCTGATGATGGAATCCTAGAGAAATCGAGGGAACTCCTTAAATAAACCTTCAAGTGTCAATAAGCAGACACAATAGAAATTACCATTGTTTTATTCCGATTCGGATGAATGGACAGTTAAGAGGTATAGGCAAACATAAAGTCATTTTGGTATTTTCATCAACAATGCAATCATTTGCACTCAGAAAGTATCATTTGGTGAAGTGGAACTGATGAAGAAGACCACAGATGGCCACTGGAACTCCTAATTGCTAAGTATGTCACGGGCATAAGATATCTCGAATAATTAACCGACTATAATGAAGCAAATACTTATAAATAAATGATACTGATGAAAATAGCACCATCGAAATGATCTGATGATGAAGGTAGGCACTGGAACTCTAAAATAAAACAATGTATCCTAGTGTTTGGGCTTATTGGAATCGCCATGAGATGTACTTTGGCTATAAATGATAATCATGTTAGTTGGAGGTACCTACCAAAACTAAAAAGAGAAAAATAAAAAACTTTTTAACAAAAAATCAAACTGACTTCCAGAACAAAAAACTACAAAGCAAAAAATAAATTTCTTTTCCGAAGTCGGTGACGAAAAACTGAAAACAATGTGTACAAAAGATACCGACTTCGGAAAACAAATTAATTTTTTGCTTTGTAGTTTTTTGTTCTGGAATTCGGTTTGAATTTTTGTTAAAAAGTTTTTTTTAATTTAAACTTCATGCACAAAGGTACAATGGCGGACTTAATGCTTTTGGCATTCTCTACCAGTCAACCAAGGGTGATGAAGAGCTAACATGGCAGGTGCATTGTTTAAGCTGTGGAATAAAAAATAAAAAAATTGCTTAAATACACGTTACAAAATTATTGTTGTTGTTGTGTTGTATATGTTATTAATAAGATTAAGTCAAACAGTTAACAATGTACCTATTCGAAAGTGCTCAGTTAGATTATTTTCGATACCTGAAACTCTTACATATGATTTGGTTGTTAAACAGCATCATATTCATATTCTTTATTGTAAACAAAATAAACATTTAAAATACAAAAGGAAAACTTATGTACAAAGGCGAGCTTAACCCATAATTGGGTTCTCTGACAGCAAACCTCAGTGCTAAAGAGAAATTTACAAAATTAGGACAGTTAACAAAAGTGCACAACAAATACTAAAAAACATTTGAATTCTTACTAACTAAATACACTACACAAATACGTGTACAGCACCTAAAGCATAAACATAATACATACATAAATCTAAAATACATACATATTTATGCGTCACGTCTTTTGCGTGCGTCATTTTTATTGGCGTTGGAATGCCTTCCTCTAGGTGGAGTGATGACCTGGTCAGGGATGCGAGACGCACAGGACCGATCAAGGTAGACTGCTGCTATGTCCAGCAGTGGACGTCCTTTGGCTGAAATGATGATGATGATGATCGATTTTTATTATTTAGCAGTTTTTTGTCTGTAACTCATAATACGATTTTGTCAGATAGCGGTACTTTAGCTTGAGTAAGGTAGCACAGTCCACATATTTTGTTCCTAATTACAATTTTTACGAGGGACTTTTTACAGCGATACTGAAAGGTCCTTAAATTATGTTTTAACGTATATTGGTATTCGTTCTGTGGTAATTATTGTGTTGCTGGAAATTTAGTGGTGTTGGGTAATTGGTTCTAAATTATCATGAAAGGTTATATCTGTATTTGGCATGGTAAAATAATTCAGCACATTTATTTTGGATACCTATTTACTTGTTTTCCTACATGTGGGTTTTTTTGTTATTTTACAGTAGGTGCTAGATATATTTTCTCTGTTACTTAAAGCCTTTGAGCAGGGATTTTTAAAAATGTTTTGTTTTCCAAAGTGTTTTCAGTCAACGTTTAAAAGTTTTCAGTAACAAAATCAACTTTGCTAATATTACAAGGGCAGATTTTTGAATTAAATATTTTGAGTTAAAAACGTCTCAAAACCTACATTAATGCAAAAACTTGATAGATTTTCAAGCTGAAGTAGTTTGACAAACGCTTTATTCAGAAATCACGGGACAGGCATGGAAATGATAACTATAATATTATTACATCATCCGAAATATTAAAAAGATTCAATGACGTTATTAAATAATACGTGTGTAAGGTAACTATTTTACAGAATTAATAAATTGGGCATATTTAGTCAATACTCCACAGCCTATAAAAATACCTACAAATCAGTAGACTAAGATTTTCTCCCCCAAATTAAAATCACCTTAATTCAAGCCAATCTTGCAGCAACTTCCAAAACTCAATCTATTTACAAAATTTCAGTTTAATTAAGAATTTATGAAACTTGTCCTCTTTTCAGGGTGCTCATTTAAAACGACGTAACTGTATTTCGTGATTGTTCATCCAAGTAATTGCGAAGTCAGAACTATCTCGTATAGCCTAAGAACACACTGCAGAAATCTGCAGATAGTTATCTTTTTGATATAACTAATTTTTCATGAATTCTATACCACTTCTTTTTAACGTCATTTTTCATAAAAACTAGGAAAGAATAAAGTTGCCAGCTCTCAGTTAGCCGCAATCTGTGGGTTGCCAGTTTACCTGCTAAACCTTCAGCATCAGCTAGGTTTAGCTGATGTCCTTGATATATGCCAAGCAAATTGACGACACGGTTGGCGTAGTGGTTGAGCGATCGGCTGCCGCGTTGCGTGTCGTGGGTTTGAATCCCGCTCGGAAATATTTGTATGGCCTACAGATAGTTGTTCCGGATCTGGGTGTCTTGTGTATGTGAGCTTAAATGTTTGTAAACGCACCCACGATACAGGAATAAAATCCTTGTGTGAGGCAACGTGTTTTAAAAAAAAACATTATATACTATTGCAGGATTGCTATATATGAATATAATATATATTGCTATCAAGATTCATTCATAAAAATCAAGTTTTAACAAAAGCAATTTACTCGCCGATTTTTGCAGTCGGATCTTATACTAGTATTTATGTAGTAGTAGCGACGATGGCTTAACGCCTTCACTAACTCGTTATGAATAGTAATTTTTGGGAGTACTGAATTCTGTTAGCCTGTGTCTATAATTATATTTTTTGTAGGAAAAGATTTTTATACTTTTTGCGTAGGAAGTAAATGTTAATATCGTTGTTAGTAGTTTACAGTAATTAGTTTTTCGTAGAAAATTATGTAAGTGGGAGGTACAAGCCTCTTATAGTTTGAATATTCCGAAAGTTGTAATTATAACGGAAATTTAAAGAATCTTAGGTTACTTTATTTATACTAGAATCAATTATTATAATATTGACGTTAAAAAGTGCCGTATGTGCGTGACCTTACTGAAATAAATTATTTGACCTTGACTTTTTAATCTTTGATCAAATGACCGAATTTCCAAAAAAGAGGAGGTTATCAATTCGACTGTACTTATTTATTTGTGTTACCTCAGAACTTTTTACTAGGTGAACCGATTTTGATGATATATGTTGAAAGCTGGTGCTTTTCATGTCGTCCCATTTAAATTTCATCAAGATCTGATGAAGAACTTCGCAGATATTCATCAGAACTCTTCAATAAATGACAGCAAATCACTCGAGGTAGCTGCAATCGCATGTCTGTTTATTGTTTACACCAATTCATAACATAAGATCATACTGGTACGCTCTAAAAAGGTACGCAGGTGTGAACAGTTCACCCTGGTATACTCTCATTCCACCGGTTTTGTGATAAGTTTCATGTTATTGGATTAATCTATTCTGGCATCACTTTGGGCATTATAGGTACTTAGCCTATAGAACTGGTCCATTATGTACCACAACTAAAAAGTGAAAAATCAAATACCTTTTTTACAAAAATATACAACCGACTTCCAAATAAAAAAACTACAAAGTGATAAATAACTTCAATTTCGGAAATCGGTGTCAAAAACTGGAGTAACGAAAACAGGAACACCGACTGCCGAAGTTTAAGTTATTTTCACTTTGTAGTGTTTTTATTTGGAAGTCGGATGTATTTTATTGTAATGAAGTTTTTATGTAACTAATATAAATGGTGTGGCCTTTTTATAATTGATAGACTCGCGCTTGACCACTATCTCACGTGATGGTAAGCGATAATGTAGTCGACGATGAAACACACTTGCCTAGACACTCGTTAGTTAAATACCCCAAGATTGTAGCTATCAGGAAACACTATACTCATTTTTCTTTATATAAATGAAAACTATAATATAAAAAACAATCATTATTATTCTTAAAACGACCGTTTCACTTACACAAACCACCAGACCCAATAAAAACCAAAAATTGGACAAACGTCTTAACTGGAACATTTTGGTGTCCGCCCTTCCTGACTTCCAGTGCTAGTGCTGGCCTGTTTAACCTACTTAGCAGGATAGTTGGCTTAAGTTGGCTAATTCAATAACCCACTCAGAAACGAAGCGAATTAAGTGAGGAGTTAATTTTTAAAATGGCAAAAGGGTTTTGAGCGTCGTCGTGAGAATTTCGTTCAAGAAATTAAATAACGTTTGAAAAGTGACTGTTTTAATGTTAGTATAAGAATTTTAGGTAAATGTTTAAGGTTTTTCAGCTGTTTTCTAGTTGGAGTTCTGCTGTTTTAGTGTCAAAAAAATTAGGAAGATCAGAATTGTTGTTATTTTAAGAAAACAATCCAATTTAAGCTAGGCCTTTGTTTAGAAAAACACATACCTACAGAAATATTTTTTTTCTAAATAAGCGAATAAATTAAGACCGCAAGATTTAATGTTATTAATGCAGAACTAAAATCATTTTACAAAAAATATTATTATAAACGGCTAGCTCTGGATATACTATCACGAAAGTCGTGACAGATAGTTTCATAGATGATTACTAGGGACACGGTATCGAATAGAAAGTATCGACACTGTATTCATGAGTAGTATCGAAAAAAAAATATCATACTTATTGAGTAAAAGTATCGCATATGCAAAGTATCGAGTACAAAAGTATGGGTATAGAATGGAAATGTACTCGATACCACAAAGTATCGATACTTTTTCTTGTCCCTTGTGATCAAAACAGTACAGTTTTCAACATTATTTAGCGACATATTGTATGCGGCTAATGATTTTCATTATAAAAACAATGATTACTAATGATTTTCAAATAAACATTAAAATAGGCCAATAAATAAAATAAAAACACAAAAATGTCAACAAAAACGAAACATTTGCAAAAGACGAACGTAAACAAAAAATCTACTTCCTCAACTTGGTTACAAGTAGCGCCATCTAGCCGTCCGCGCCGCAACCTCTTCAAAGAACCCCCAAACAAGGTTAGCTCGCGACGCCCCCAATTGGATAGCGCCGCTGGTTTAATCGTCAGAAAGCAGTAATTTCGGAGGCGGTACTTAATGAATGACTGCCTCGTTGCTTTAGTGGTCGCAAGTATTGCTCAGCATGAGGTCCTGGTGTTATTGGGTTTTCCCAGCAGCAGATTGGATTCGGGTTTTGTGCCCAGTTGATGAAATTTGATGTTTTTGTATGTGTGCTCGCGGATAACTTCGTCGTTTATGAACCAATTTTGATGATATTTTTTTTGTTGAAAAGTAGGTATCCCAAGGGTGGTATGATAAGAAAGGATCTGAGGAATCCTGGAGAAATTGAGGGAACTCCTCAAATATTTTAGGCATACATATAGCGATTTTGATATTTTCATCAATAATGCAATAATTTGCACTCAGAAAGTATCATTTGGTGAAGTGGAACTGATGAAGAAGCAGACAATCACCACTGGAACTCCGAAATAAAACAATGTACCTATCCTACACTCTTTGCGCTGTAGCATGGTGCGGATGACACTTTCAAAAACATTTTTTACGCATATACGTATACGCATTTTTTGTAGTTTAACGTCATACCATAGTTATACCTCTCTGCTGTCTGCTTATTGACACTTGAAGGTGTATACCTTCAAGTGTCAATAAGCAGACACAATAGAAATTACCATTGTTTTAATCCGATTCGGATGAATGGACACATAATTGTCTGTATGACGTTAAACTACAAAAAATGCGTATATGTACATGCGTAAAAATGTTATTGAAACTGTCACCCGCACCATGCTACAGCGCAAAGAGTATTAAGTCGTGTTTTTAGGGTTCCGTAGCCAAATGGCAAAAAACGGAACCCTTATAGATTCGTCATGTCTGTCTGTCTGTCTGTCTGTCTGTCTGTCCGTCCGTATGTCACAGCCACTTTTTTCCGAAACTATAAGAACTATGCTGTTAAAACTTGGTAAGTAGATGTATTCTGTGAACCGCGTTAAGATTTTCACTCAAAAATAGAAAAAAAACAATAAAATTTGGGGGTCCCCTACTTGAAACTGAAACTAAAAAAAAAAAAAACATCGAACCCATACGTGTGGGGTATCTATGGATAGGTCTTCAAAAATGATATTGAAGTTTCTAATATCATTTTTTTCTAAACTGAATAGTTTGCGCGAGAGACACTTCCAAAGTGGTAAAATGTGTGTCCCCCCCCATGTAACTTCTAAAATAAGAGAATGATAAAACCAAAAAAAAATATATGATGTACATAGCCATGTAAACTACCACCTAAAATTGCTTTGAATGGGATCTAGTAAGTAGTTTTTTTTTAATACGTCATAAATCGTAAACCGCAATTTACCAATTACGGAACCCTTCGTGCGCGAATCCGACTCGCACTTGGCCGGTTTTTTTTTCATTTATTTAACGATAGGCTCGCGTTTCACCACTATCTCACCTGATGGTAAGCGATCATGTGGTCGACGGTGAAGTACGCCTGCCTAGAAATAACCTATAATAATGTTTGGGCTTATTGGAGTCATCATGAGATGTTTCTTGGCTATAAATGATTTTCATGTTAATTGGAGGTACCTACCAAAACTAAAAAGAGAAAAATAAAAAACTTTGTAACAAAAAATCAAACCGACTTAGTCGGTGTCTATTGTACCTATTGTTTGCCGTTATTCGACACCGACTTCGGAATAGGAAGTTATTTTTGGCTTTGTAGTTTTTCTTTTTGGAAGTCGGTTTAATTTTAGGTTAGAAAGTTTTATTTTTATTTTAAGGTTTAAGGTGCAATACACTATTGGTAATAATAACTGTAGTGTATGTAGATATCAGCAGATCGCGCTACAAGCTGATAACAGTATTGTAGCGATGCCTCGTGCGCATATGCCGCTCGGTTATAAATACCGGTCCGAGTGGTGGGGCGATCAGACTGTCGGCCTGTGCGGTAGTGCGTTGGCGAGTCAACTATTAATATTGATAAATGTGCATATTTTACAATAACTATATGGGATGCCTTCTCCAAAATTACATCCGGCTCTTGGCTTATAATTACTGTGTACACTTCAACTTCTGAGGGGTGATGTGACTTTGTACGGAGGTGCTATCGGATGTTCGGTGTTCCAGTCTTTGCAAAGTTTCTGAAGTTAAGACTGAGGTAGAAGTCTAGTTTATTTGATTTGTGTGAATATAAACATTAAGATCTTTTTAAGTCTGTCTTATATATATTTTTGCTCAAGTTTATTATATTATGTACCTACGTTATCCTATATGAGAGCGAGGTGGGCAGACGAATAGTTGCCATCGCGGGTAGAGCCCGGATAAGGTTGGCTCAAGAGAATGGGTATTGGCACTAGAAAAGAGACGCCTATGCCCAGCTGTGGGCAAATTCACGCTTTGGATGATGACGACGAATGTGTTATTTTGTTCTGTGGGCTCAGTGCGAGTTTCTCTTGTTATCTCACGGAGGATCGCGTTAACGTAAACGTCAATTTGTTTTGAAACTGGATAAACGCCGTCTGATGGCAGTAAAGAGAAGCCTCTTTTTTGTATAGAAATTGACACAAGAGAGAGCCGTTTATGAGTTTTTATCTTCAACGTAGTCCTTGATTTTATAATATGCTTTTTTAATAAGGACACTTTTGATGTAGTTTTTGAACTTTCCATCGGTCATTCATACTGTTCTCATTTTACAAGTATACCGTGACTGAACATTTGAACAACCATAAGACTTCCCTAAATTGTTCCACAGCTATAAATTCCTGTTATACTCGTAATGTAATCTAAATTCATCATGAATAATTCACAATTATTCAAACGAAGACTCATAATCACCAGATTATAACACTAACAAATTAAACAAAATGCAAATCTATCAGAAACAGCGTCACATAATCCGGTTGCAGCCGCCTTAGTCTGGTTATAACTGGTTCACGCCGCTTTCATCCGGCTATAAACGCTCGAGCAAAGATTACAGGGTGCTTTACCAACTCGCGAGGGCTTATTAAGCATCTAGAAGCGAAAATGTAAATTAGCAATGAAATTGCGAAGTGATGTTCAACTTAATGACACTCATTCGCGTTCTTGAGTGTGTTAAGTTCAGTCTGCAATCAGCTCGTGTGAACGTCTTTACGTTTTACTAATAGCTGTCTCTTCTGTTAACATTTAAGTCTATGTACGAGAAGGATGTTGTCTGTTATATGCAGTAATGTGTTTTTGAACGAAAATAGCGAAAACTGTTTTAAGTAAATATGGTATCGTTTATTTTTAACCCCCGCCGGAAAAAGAAGGGGTGTTATAAGTTTCACGTGTGTTGCTGTGTATCTGTGTATCTGTGTATCTGTGTGTCTGTCTGTGGCATCATAGCGCCTAAACGGATGAACCGATTTCAATTTAGTTTTTTTTGTTTGAAAGGTAATTTGGTCGAGAGTGTTCTTAGCTATGTTTGAATAAAATCAATTCAGTCGTTCAAAAGTTATGGATATTTTACTGTTTGAATCGGGGTGTTTTCGCAAGATAAATGCGTCGGGGGTTTTTTAAATTGTGAAATTTTACTTGTACAAAAAATCTTTTAAAGGAGCAAGTGAAAAAATCGTAAACATGTTTGAACTTCAACAACATAAGCCATTTCATAATCATGTTATATAAGCGCAGCTGGTTTCGTACTGAAAACGTGAAAATACTCTAGTCACAGGGTCAAGAAAGCATTATTTCATGTGTCTAGAGCCAGTCACCCGCAGATAGTCATCGACTGTGTAGTCCGCTTATCCACAAACACTACAAATACATCAGCAAACCGAGAGAAAAACGACAAATAAACACTGAAAACACAGCCCGCTAACAAAATCTCAAGCACCTCCACACACACGGTTACACCATAAACTAAAACCCAAACTTATTTTTCAGCCGCCAGCGTCGACGGCAATCGAATTAGCACCAGAGTTCGTGTGCCCTAGACGTTATAGCCCGCCACACGTTACACGCTCTTAAGCAAACTTTGTAACGCTATTACCAACTTGCCACCACCACTACCATGTCAGATCGGTAATGGAACCTTCGGAATACAATCTCGTTGGTCTCTGGGACTTGAGAACTACAGTTCTGCGAAATTGGACGCGACTAACGTCCGTGAAGTTAGGGGTAAACTCTTGTTGGGATAGTTGGTGCTCGCGTGCGTTGGAAGAGACATGCTAGGCAGTTTTCTTTGAAAAGCTTGAGTGTATTCGCGGGCCTTGCGATTGGATGCTTGAGAAGTTCTGCAAAAGGTCGCTATTCAAGTGCCCTTCGACGGGTTATCAGAATTCATACGTTGATAAATTTTTCGAAGGGTACTTCTATACAGTTCCAAAATGCAGCAGTGCTGTGCATATTTTGGACCGTATTTATAAAAACTCTGAGCTGTTTGCCGACTGATAAGCAGATTCTTTATTCAAATTCTCTATAGTTTGAATATAGAATGTGCTAAGCAATTGCTAAACAGTATCAAGATGTTTTAGGTATATAAGAGTGATTAGTAAGTAACTAAGTACGAGATTTGCAGGCTATCGCCATGCGGGCACCAAAACAAAAAATGACATGTGTTTGGTCCAACTTAATATAATTGCGTTATTTCTTTTGAACAGAATGACGGTCTCGTTATATAAAATGATGAAGTAAAGTAATGACGGACGCATTGTTGTAAGGATTGACGTTCTTTATTGAGGAAATCATGAAATGGATTCGGACGCGTTATTCAGGAAATAGAGTGTTAGGGTAACGTAATTGGAGGCTGTAGTGTTTTAATTCTGGATAAAGGTGCAGGGTTGATGCCAAAAGGAAACCTATTTTTAACCCCCGCCGGAAAAAGAAGGGGTGTTATAAGTTTCACGTGTGTTGCTGTGTATCTGTGTATCTGTGTATCTGTGTATCTGTGTGTCTGTCTGTGGCATCATAGCGCCTAAACGGATGAACCGATTTCGATTTAGTTTGAATAAAATCGGTTCAGCCGTTCAAAAGTTATGGGCATTTTACTGTTTGAATCGGGGTGTTTTCGCAAGATAAATGCGTCGGGGGTTTTTTAAATTGTGAAATTTTACTTGTGTTGACAAACATAACAAAACAACATGCCTGTGATCCCCGAAAGGTTAAGCAGAGAGAGGTGCACCTAATAGCAAACCCACATTTCTCCATCGATGTTTGTTTGTCGTGTTTTTAGGTTGCCGTACCCAAAGCGCGATCCGTCTGTCTGTCTGTCTGTCCGTCTGTCACCAGGCTGTATCTCTTGAACCGTGATAGCTAGACAGTTGCTGTATTTCTGTTGCCGCTATAACAAAAACTGGATACAATAAATATTTAAGACGGGCTCCCATACAACAGAAGTGTTTTTTTTTACCGTTTTTTGCGGTAATAGTACTGAACCCTTCGTGCGCGAGTCCGACTCGCACTTGGCAAGTTGTTTCAACGTAATGAAAATTTTAAGTTTATGTTTTAGTTAGTTTGTATTCTAGTTTTGGGTACTGATGATACAATGCCAGGTTTCTCAATAGCATACATAGCTTTGTCCAACTTTGGTACTTACTTATTATTTTATTTATATTAGGAATAGGATATTGCCTTTGTACAACAGTCAAAGATGACAAAATCCCAGGTGAAAATATAAATTTACAAACTTCAAAATGCCATATTTTTAAGTCAGCAATTTTAATGGCGATCTCTTTTTAACAGTTCTTTTTAAATTCTACTCTCACCTCCAAATGGTTTATCAACATGTCCTAAAATTGCGAAAAACAATCCTTCAAAGGCTCGCAACCCAATTTAAATTCGCACGTAATCAGATTAAGGTGCCTGTAATACATCACGGAGCATATTTCTCTTATTCATTCATCAAAACTTGGGGACAATCAATCTTGTGAGGACAATGACACCTCGTTACTCCGTCATTGTTATGTATCACAATTTGCGCGAAAATGATGGAAGCTCATTGACCATGGTGGCCATGGCTGGCCGTTTTAGGTAGTTGGACATTTTAATGGAGGTTGCATTGTGTGAAAATGTAGGCTCTGTTGGCTTTTGTGGTGTAAGTGTGGAAGTGAAGTTAATGTGAGGTTCTGAGTTAATATGACAGGGGGTTAAGTAAGGTAGTGATGCTCTTTGTTTTGAAGAATATTGTGGCTAACAGATTGGTATTTTCAGACGGCAAATAACGACAATTTTATAAGCCTTGGGATCTTTAAGTTGTCAACCCTGTGTGACAAATCAATTTCTCGAACGACAATATCAAGCTTTGTTTTCATTGTTATGTAAATTTAGTTTTTTTTTAGGGCAAAATTTACAAGTCCGTGATTAGACCTGACATACTGTTTAGATCAGAATCTTGCGCTGTGAAATGATGGATGGAAAGAGGTTGTATGTAGCAGAGATGAGAATGTTGAGATGGATGAATAAAGTGAGGAATGAGTATATTAGAAGAAGTTTGATAGTGACACCAGTGACAGAAAAGTGAAAGGAAACCGTTTGTCCTAGTATCAAATAAATAATCTTTATTGACAAAATAATCGGTTACAGTAATGTTGAAGCCTCTGACTCACGAACTAGGTGGACCTGTATGAAAGGAGTCAGACGCCCGTATTAGGTGCAATAGTCATGTGGTAATAAGGAGGGATGAAACGTATGCCACTAAAAGAGTTATTAATATAAATGTGGATGAGTGGAGAGGGAGAGGATGGCCCAAGAAAAGATGGATGGACTGTGTGAGGGTGGGTGGGTGATACGAAAGAAAAGGTAGTCAGTGATAGTGTGGCGGAGGACAGGACGGTATGGGGAAATAGAACATGTTGCGCCAACCCCAAGTAGCATGGGACAATGGTAGGAAGATGATGATGTAATTTTAGCTATCTGAACTAAATAAGTAGTACTGTCGTTTTCCCTAAGTTTCGCTCTTGAAAAAACCTTGAACCGTAAATTTATCCAGGATAGTATTTTTCTTTAAGTTAAAAAATCACACTCTAATATCATATAATTATTGGACTGACTTGAATATGTAGTCTAACCGAAACTCAAAGCATTTAATAGTAGGTACAATAAAATCATTGGGTTTATGATTTAATAAATGATAAAAAATATACATTTTTGGAGTTTGTTTTATTGTTATTTTATGTTTACTGACTCCAAATGGTTCGTGTAATATATACACATGGCTGCTGGATCCTTTTTCTTGGCTCAACTTTGGCGTGACACGAGTCCTGGCTTGTTTCTCTAGGGCAAGTAGCCGGCCTTGATCCTTATATGTGTATTTTTTGTAATATATATATAATATACGCTTGTCTTAAGAGTGACGGTGAATTCTCCGTTGATGGTAAGGTCTATAGTTAAAAGAGTTACAGGTTTATCGTCGTATCGATGAAACATTTTATAGCTGAAAGGACCTGTCGTAGAAAGTGACATAGATGAAAGGTTCTGTCGGCGATATGTACGTAGATGAAACACTCTGCTGAGGAAACGGCAATAAATGAATCATCCTGTCGACAAACAATCCAATGGTGAACAAAATTACAAAACCCAGGATAACGTTAAAGGTTATATTGGAAAATCGCTCGTCCACCACAAGGCCAGCAGTAATTGTGTTACCTAGCAAACTGGACTGGAACGGCGCTAGATTAAATGATGTTACGCTAGATTTGTTACCCTGGCTTCCAATGTGATTAGGGTTCTGACGTGGTTTTAAAAGGTTGAAATGTCGTTTTGATGGTTATTTCTAACCTCTTTTAATTCGAATTTGTGCTTTATGAGCAAAATATTTTCTGCGAATGATACACGAAAGGCGTCGGGGAGGCAACCGCCTAGACACCTAAAACGCAGAAACCCCGCTGGATCAGGATCAGAAGCAGGTAGGACGCCAAGGTCACGGGCGCTCAAATTGGAGACTCTGTCCAAACACCATGTGACTCCAGGCAAGACGGTGGCACAGTGATCAGGTGCTGCCATGCACAGCGAGGCTTAGAGGAGGAGCCTCTTCAGTCTTCCTAGAAATATGCGGTAAAACTAGAGCCGAAAAAATAATATTTAAGAGCATATTCAACTTCAAGCTTTAATACTGTTTTTCTTATAGTCATTCTTAGATTATAGAATTAGCTTAAGCTACATCATGAACAGCTTACACTGATTGTTACTATAGGTCTACCAGAATCTCATGGCAAAAAGGGAAATAAAAATTTGTTGTATGCAATACTGGGGAAATTGGATCAAACGATCTTGATACTGTTTAATTTTTATTTACCAGGCCCCTCAGAAAGTATTGCGAAAAAAAGTTTTTATATATGGGAGACTGGCCAGTTATAATGTTTTTCGAAAATATGATTATTTATAAGTAAAAATAAGTAAGTTCCAATTTCAAAATTTCCCTCCACATTTTTTGCGAGTTAATTCAAAGTATTGTGTCTCACTGAAATATGGATCTGCGCCGGGAACATTTTAGAGCTATGATTTTATACGATTTCAAGTGTCGCCTGAAACCGGATGAATCGTACGATAGACTTCAAATGGCATTCATGGATGAAGGCCCTTCCAAGGCAACCGTGTATCGTTGGTATAACGAATTCAAGCGCGGTCGACCAACTTTGGGGGATGACGAAAGAAGCGGTCGCCCTTTGACGGCTGTTACCGAAGAAAACGTGCTAGCAGTGAAAAATTTAATCCAAGACAATAGGCGAATTACATATCAGGAGATTCAACACATATTGAAGATTGGATCGGGAAGCGTTCACGAGATTCTACACAGCCATCTTCGCGTGAGGAGGATAGTATCACGCTGGGTGCCGCACAACCTCACCGATGCTCAGAAGCAGGCCCGGGTGGAATGGTGCCGTGATATGCTTAACAAATTTGAAGCAGGCTCGTCTCGGCGTGTTTACGACATCGTTACAGGTGATGAGTCCTGGATTTATCAATACGACCCAGAAACCAAGCGCCAGTCGACTGTTTGGGTGTTTCAAAATGAGCCAACGCCTACCAAAGTGAAGCGATCTAGAAGCGGGGGTAAGATTTTGATCGCTAGCTTTTTTAATTTGACTGGCCACTTGGTATCAATTCCCTTACGGGATCAAAGAAGCATTAATGCCGAATGGTATACTACCAAATGTTTGCCAGAAGTTTTCTCTGTTATAAGCAACAAGCGACCAAACACAGGGCTCCGCGGGCTACTGCTCCACCACGACAATGCACCTGCGCACACCGCACTCAAAACGAGGGACTTCCTGGACAGCACGCCAGTCAAACTCCTGGGTCACCCTCCTTACAGCCCTGATCTAGCACCGTGTGACTTCTTTTTATTCCCAAAAATAAAAAATCAGCTCAAAGGGATACAATTTTCGTCGCCGGAAGATGCGCTGGCTGCGTTCGAGCAGGCTGTAAACGAGGTGTCTGCGGCGGACTGGAAAAAGTGTTTTGAAAACTGGTTTAGGCGCATGAATCTTTGTATAGAGGCTGGTGGAAAGTACTTTGAAAAGATTTAATAAAAATATATGTACGTATAGAACAATTTTTTTTAGTTTCGCAAAACTTTCTGAGTGTCCCACGTATGTCTTTAGTATTAATGCACATGAGGTACCTATATTATAGTAGTCACAACGGATCTTTGTGTCTTTGAACTTGGTCCTGCCAACCATTGCGTAAGAAACAGTTTGTCATCGAGTATACTGCATAGAGTAAGCGAGATAGGACGATGACAAAAAAGACAAAAGATATTTATTTCAACTGGGCCACCAAGCGGCACTTTTGAATGTCACAATTTAAATTTACATGGAATAAAAGTTGATTCTACCGTGCATTCGGAAAGTAGCTTGTTATGGAGAAGAATGCACAAGAAACTCCGTAAGCTTATGTGACATATACAAGCGAGTGAAAGAGACAGTTATACAATGCTATCTTCACCTTCAACATTGACACAAAAATAGCTACTGCGCGGGGTCTTGCAACCAATTCAGAGACACAAAGATCCACTGTGAGTATTATAGGTATGTGTATGAATAATGTTGTTATACATCGTGTTCTTAACATAGGAAAAATAAATCAATTGAATATTAATTTATGTACTAATTTATTATTTAGCATTTAAATCATAGTAATAACTTAAAACATCATTCAGAACTAGAAAACTAGAATACGATTCCATGAACTCCACTGGCATTTCAAAAACTTGTATCTTTGTAGTTTTATGTCATCTCTCTCCATCAAAATGGTTCTTTTTCATTGGCATTTAACATATTCAAAACCAATCTCTTCATGTATAAAGTCTGTAAAAAATAATAAAATGTATCATGTTACTTAAAGTCATTCATCATCATCAGTCTATATATATATTTTTTATGTAAGTTTTATGGCCTGGTTGCTAGGACCTTTTAACCACGTCTTTGGAAAGAGTTTTGGATCTTATATTTATTCTTTAGTATGCATTAGAATGCGGATGAAACAGATTCTAATGTTTTTTGGAGTATTTGGCAGCAAATTGTATCGAGCCAGTCTTCTCAGTAAGCTTTGCAGACGCAGTCAATACTACAATAAAATACACCGCTCCACTATCCCGAGATCGCTTTTGTCAATGATTTTACAAATTGTCCAGTTGCGGAGACAGTTGAGATACAAAACTACACCAATAATATATCACAATATCCACTAGGAATCAATTTGCAAATAATATTAACAGCCACTGAACTTCACTCGACAAAATCCCGCCAAAAACTCCCGTCTCTACACACGTCCCACTGCAGGGCGCAGATTATTACTTAATATTTTTCTTACGTCAAAGATTCTCAATCTCCGTTAAAATCGATATCTTGTCGAAGAATTAGTAACAGTTACATTACTGTTGCCATTTCCTTCCGGCCATCATTCGATGTGCCCTGACCTACGATTTACCATATAATAGTAATGGAAAGAAATTAAAATTAAGTAAGAAAAATATAAATTAAACTAAAAGTATCAAAACAAGTCAGTCCAACTTACCGGTCCACTCTACGACGCACTTTAAAATCAAAGATTGAGTTTGATTTACGCCTTCTTCTTCCCTTATTTTATGATACACATTGAAAACAATAATTATGTCTCGCATGAGATCGAAGTGGGTTTTTCGACATTTTGACAAAAATAACAAACTTTCCAGATAATATCAAAAAATTTCAGCAGCGGTTGACACATCAAGTACTTTGATTCGACAGGTGACAATTGACATTGCCATATGAAAATCACAATTTAAAAAAAATAAAAAATGCCATGAGATTCTGGTACACCTATAACACAAACACAAGTCTACAAAAATTACACAAAACTTTTGTTTACTAATAAAAACAAAGTTTAAAAAGTTTAAAAAAAAACTATTTACGACAGCAACAAACCCATAAATACAAAGTCAATACCCAGCTTACCAGCAAACATCTTTCAAGCTGGACTCAATACCCGTGGGATGGCTGACCCCAACATATCTCTAGACTACATAACTATAAATGAAAAAGTTTGACTGGATGGATGGTTGGATGTTTGGTACTCAATCACGCCAGAACGGCTGAACGGATCTGTATAAAATTTGGCACAGACATAGATTATAGTCTGGAATAGCACACAAGTTACTTTTATCCCGTTAAAATGTACCCTTAGGATAAGAAAACACTTTACACGCGGGCAAAGTCGCAAGCAAAAGCTAGTAATAGATACATTTAAAAGTAATTTTATATGAATGTCTGGATCAAAAGCTAATTCTTTAACTTCGGGGATAACATTCCTAAAGCACTGAAGTTATATCACATAAACAATTTTTTCTTTATAATTGCAGTGACATGGGCGTGTGATGTTGGAAAAAGATTTCACACAATAATAATTATGCTGAAGGCAATAATAACACAAAAAATTTAAAAAATTACGCAACTTATTTTACCATATAACTACACGTAGCTATAAAAGTGGGCCAAAACAATTACACCACCAACTTCCGAAATCCATAAATACAAATTTAATACGCCAGCTTACCAGCGAACATCTTCCAAGCTGGACTCAACACCCGTGGGAAGGCTAACCCCAACATATCTTCAGACTAGACGAGTCTGGGTAAATCGAAAAACTTTAAATGGGTCCAATTCCAGCCCCCCGCCTCCCCGCCATGCCCCGCGAGACGTGGGGCAATTAAAAGAATTGCCCTGCTACGATTCAGTCCAACGACTGAAAAATGGAAATACAAGGGGCAATTTCTGGAACATTGAAGTTGCGGCTGGGTTTGACAATTTTGAAATAATGATCTACGACTATTGCTTCTTAAATGTTCAGTCATGGATAAAAATATACCAAAGTACTTACCTTAACTTACGTTCAGTGGTGGCGGGGTATTTTGTTTTCAGAGTTGAATTAAAGATAAAAATAAAATTAAAGCCTATAATCATTTGCCTAGGCTTACCCCAACTACGTATGTCGAAGTCAGCTTAGAGTAAAACCGGATGTTATTGAATACAAATAGTGTTTTTAGAGCAGCTGTGGTGCCCAGTGGTAACGGCCACGATTTACAAGGCCACGATACACAATGTAGGTCGTCGTTTCGATCCCAGACACGCGCTTACATCATCATCATCATATCAGCTGGAAAACATCCACTGCTGGACATAGGCCTCCCCCAAGCTCCACCACATTGATTGGTCCTATGCGTCCCGCATCCAGCAGATCCCCGCAAACTTCACCAGGTCTTCGGTCCGCCTGGTGGGAGGCCTTCCAACGCAACGTCTTCCGAATAGACGCTTTGCTTTGTGTAAATTATTTTATCACCACTGCTCTCAAAACGGTGAAAGAAAACATTGTGAGGTAACCGGCATGCTTTAGAACCAAAAAATCAAAGTTATGTGACATCCACCAATCCACACTAGGCCTGCGTGGTGCATTACGGCCCATTCTCTTTCCAAAAAGAGGAGGCTTGTGTCGCAGCAGTTGTAACATTAATAGACATATAATTCATCAAGATGAGTGTTTTTTAGTGTATTGGAAGCTACTTCTTCTCTACCTCCGTAACCCATTTACTGGGTAATACCTACGATATCCCTTAGTATGACTGGTTATAAGAGTTTCGTAGTTCAGCTTTTTTACTTTAATTAGTTCACGAGACTCAAAATTAAAACTACACTTTACAAAACAAACATTTTTACTGCTATCTTGTCCTAAGCAATATTCTAGCTTCCAACTAAACCTCAAATTTACCACATAGTTAAAACCCAGCCAACTAGCAGCTACCTCCATAACTCATCAGGCTATTGAACACCTATAATTGCCTCCACTCGAGCCTCACGCCAAGACACCGTCGAGTCATAAATCACACTCAATGGGGTAGTAACTCTATACTCTTGTTTACAGGTAATCAGATGCCAGCAGTCAAGGTTAATGACCTGTGCGTGTGTCTTCAAGGGGTGTCACTTATTGGCTGATAGATAAGGTATGAGATGTCACTGTTTGGGGTCGTCGGTCGTGTTTTGATCTAACATAGCTGTAGCTTGTATGAGATATACGAGTCCAATGTAATATGAAGAGAGTATAAAATGAGTATAAAACAGACCGGTCAACATCTAGATCCTACGCGGAGGTAGTCGGAGTTTAGGTTAGCCATATTATGCTCGGAAATACAATTAAAATATGTTTTTTTTTATTATGGTCCTCCGCTGTTGTTTAATTTTGTTGAGGGATGCAAGACAGTTAGTCCAGAAACGCTTATCCAGGATTCATTTTCAGGTTTTATTGCCTCTTCGTTTTTTTGATGGTCGCTCCTGTTGATTCTGTGCCGGCTTGATAGGTTACAGACATTCTTTCTCTGAGAGGGTCTGGACCATAATCTACCTGTACGGCAAAGTATTATAGATCTACCAACCCATATCACAATGTCTTCAAAGGTTTGCTAAAACTTGCTGGATTCCTCACGATATTTTCCTACACAATTTTGAGAGCGACGAAAAGTTAGTCTGCGACCAAACCTAAGTCCCGTATATTCCAAACCAAAGATATCCACGATGCGGCGCTTGTTCTTCTGCGTCGTTACACCAAGAATTAAGTCTTAATAGGCTAGTTGAAACACCTCCAATTACAACAAGAAAAATACTAGGGTGGGTATTGTGTATTGGATTGTTTTATTGATGGAACTTTGTATAGTGGCTTGTATTTATTTGTAGGTTTACATTGAGACTTCAGCCTGTGCTGGTCCATATTATTTATGTAATACACAGTCAACTATCATCGTTCACTTAAGGTCGCAAATTATCCAGTGGAAACGTATTATTATATTTTATTTCTGCGTTAATTATGCTGATATATATTTATCACTGCAGGGAAGAGGTCTCCCTTACTTCTTATAATTTATCCTGGTTTTGGCCAAGTGTAGACATCAAGTTCGTAGGAAAAAAGCCTAAGTCTGAATTCTGGCTATGGTTTACTTTCATCAAAGCCCGTTTGGCATGATTTATTATCAAATATGCAAACATTTAGAATTGTACATTTATAATATTAGTAGGATCAGTAGAGCCCTTATCTTAATTCAATCAATAAGAACTTCAGACTGACATTACAAATCCAACTTAATCCACGACTAAATTTCTTCCTCGTCTACAAAGGAGGATATTTTAAATAGATTCTTGCTCAATGATTGCGGTTCCGCCAGAGGAATACCTCAGGGACGACCTGCTAACATGGATCGGTAACTGCATAGGGATCGAGAGTAACCGGCTTGATTCATTAATTTACTCTTTGGTTGTATAATATTACGGTTTGTGCTTATCTATAGGACTGTTATGATAATAAATTAATTGTATTTTATCACCTAGCCCTCCAGTTTCTGAAATAAAATCATCGAAGCATCACAAATTAAATGCTGGCCTATGATTAGTTTGGCACGTGATAATATTTTTTTCAATATGACAATGTGTCATAATGTAATGTTGTGATCATTTTCTTTGCCGGTCCAGGCTTAAATATTTTGTAAGAGTAAAAAATGAGCGTGGATCCAAATCGTGTAGTTTCTGTACCATCACAGTTTTCAGGCTTTTTTACTCTATGCCTTTCACTCATCATAGGCCGTTGCCATTCCACAGCTAGGAACCTTCTTAGTCTGATCCTTTCCTATTCTTTCATTACAAGCTATGATGCAATCACTACACAAGTAAGCTTCAAAATATTTCTACTTACAAAAAGTATGAGGTTTTTTATTCTATTATCTACGCAAAGGCACTTTATTTAGTGTAAATTTTTTCGTCGCCACTGCTCTCAAAACGGTGAAGGAAAACATCGTGAGGAAACCGGCACGTCTTACAACCAATAATTCGAAGACATGTGACATCCACCAACCCGCACTGCGTCCGTGTGATGGATTTCGGCCCATTCCCTCTCACAGAGAGGAGGCCTGTGTCCCAGCAGTGGGAACATGAAAAGGCTGATGATGATGATTTAGACTATGTTAGGTTTCGAACTCACGAAAAGGTTGAAAGCCCAAAACAATTAATACGCTTGTAAGTCATGTATACCATCACCTCAGTAATAAAATCCTCCACTCTAAAAAACATCCCAAACAATGTGTTAGGTAAACACTATTTAATGAAATTGTCTGAATTTAGCCGAGGGTTGCTAGCAAAATAACAAACCAATTTAAAACTCGATACTAATAGTGTGAGGGTATGGTCATAATTATAGCGATTTTGTGTAAATAAAAATAATAAAGTTTTGTTAGAGATGTCTAAGATGCTGATTTTCAAAGATTTGGTCTTCATTTTGAGGAGGTAAGATCCTTGATCGGAAATTTTTCAAGGTCAAAGTCAAAGCCATTTATTTGAATGATTTGAACTTTTTGAATTTTGGATAATCTCGAAATAACATGGGACGAGACCAGAAAGATGTTGTTGACGGCAAAACACGCAGATCCTCTAACTTTGAGGGCTATTATTTTTTAACTGCTAAATAACATCTATCCAACTTGTTGGACTCATAGCTTTTTATTTTTTGCATGTGGAATCATCCAAAGACTTCTCCCGCTCTGGGTGAGGCAGGAGGGCGTCTCAGACTTTTACTGACTCACCCATGTCCCTTCAGTTGCTCAAGCCAGGGCCGCGGTAACGCTTTTTCAAATTTATCCGTGACCCAGACAGGCATCGGCTATTAACATGATATTTCCACATATAAAGAAACTGTGGCTTCTAGACTTTGTCAAATAGCAACTAAACATTCCTTGCATATACGTTACACCACATTTTCTCTATCCTTTACATACGAAAAGAAGTATAATATGCAAAATTGTTATGTGAAAAGATTTCAAACAAATACAGCTGTTGTTCGTACAAACAGTAATGTCAAAATCAATCTGCCTATCCTTATCCCAACTATATTTGGGTCGGCTTCCAGTCTAACCGGAGTCAGCTGAGTAAAAGAGTTTAAAAAAAAAAAACTTTTTTTGTCAAAGTCAAAGATTTATTTACAAATAAATATGGTTACAAAAGTTCTTACAATGGTAGTAAAATAGTAGCTTAACATATTTAATCATAGCACAAATAAACAAATAAGCACTTTTTCTTTCTTACATAGAGCGACTGCCTGTCTGACTTCCACAACCCAGTAACTGGGTAACACAGTACTCCTTGGCCAGACTGGTGTAAGATCTCAGGCTTCTCACTACCCGTTTATAAAAAAAAAAACTGAAACTTGAGATCTTACACCAGTCTTGCCAAGGAGTACCCGTAACGATTGTCAAAGATCCTTAAATGACAGCCGGGACCAACGGCTTAACGTGCTTTCCGAGGCACGGATGAAACTCGTTATGTTGAAATGTTCACCCATCCACAGACCGAACTCATCAAGCGTTGCTTAACTTTGATGATAGACCAGTGCTACTGTTATTATTAAGCCCCGAGCTCATCGGTAAAGTGTCCTCACCTTTACAGGGCCAACATAATAAGGGATCCGATTGGTTATAAACTTGCCTACTTAATGTTATTTTATTCCTCTATAAAATAATTCGCTTTTTTAACACGTCGTTTAAATTCACAGGAGCTTTTAGGATATGGGCTTAGAGGCGAAAGGTATAAGCGATAGCGATTAACTACGACAATCTAAAACGAAGAAAATTAAATTAAGACTACAATTATAGCGTTGCTATTAGCGCTATTTTATTCATACTTCAGCATAAGATATAAAATAACTTAATAATTAAAAAAGGAATCCGAAAAACTTTTAAAATATTCTAGTGTTTTTCTTAAACAAAAATATTCGTGGGTTCAAATTAAAATACAGAAGATAGATTTCATTAAACATTTATGAAAAAAATATATGTTAGGGATCTTCCTACTGGAGCGACGATAGGTGATATCAGTCTGAGTTAAAATAAACTTACAAATCGGTCAGAATGCATCGCATTATGTCCATGTAGACATACTAGCAATTTAAATTGCCTAACGCTGTGGTATAAATCTGATCGCGTCGAAGAATCAGGAAGGGTACTTAGTTAATGTGAATATATTTAGTGTAAGTTTATAGCTTGTTAAAATATTCAAATCCATTCTCATATTCATACATTTCAAGTCATATTTTTCAATACGAACGCGAATGCGGTCACAACATGAAAAGTAAGCCGCAGTAATAACTCCTCAATTATGTCTTCACAATAAACGTTCCGTTAATATTTACTCTTTAATTTCCCACTGCACTCACCATTTCACCAAGTGAGTAATATTTATGTTGAAAAGAGGAAAAGTTAAATATTGGCTGTCCGAATTAATAAACCTTTGCTTCCAAACGAATGACGGGTTTGGGAGATAACGAAACTGTCCACGCTCGGGATTTTCCTTTCACCCGACTGCTGAAGGAGGGTAATGTGTTTATCAGTCTATGTATGTATGTTTGTTTGTTCATATGTAGCGTTCTAGAGACCAAACGCGTTGGCCAATTTTGATTATTCTTACGTCAATCAATTTGTCTTAACTCTGCGAGTGTCACTGACTACATTGTAATTGTAAAATAGAAAAATGGCGGATTTTGAACGCCTTAATGGGGACCCGAAATATTTTTTTTATTCCGAACCCATCGTGTGAGTTATTAAAATAAAGGGTTATAAGAGGTGATTTCCAAAATATATCACTATTATATATATAAATGTACCTGATCCTAAAAAAAATATCCAAATAGTTAAAAAAAAGTTAATACAGAAAATCGAAAAACCTTACTGCTAAAAAAACGTAAACAAGAAGAAAAACATGCTGTGTAGTCGGAGGATACATCTGGTTTTGGTCTGCCATCTCGCTATTTTGTTTCCTCCAAATGCACAGCATGATTTTCTTATTGTTTACGTATTTTTAGTTCGCTTCTTAAGCAGTCGGGTTTTTATTTTTAGATTAAATTTTTATTTCAGACAAAAAAATAAATAAATAATAATAATACCAATTTAATTTACAAAATGTCATCTTTGTTGAAAATTCGAAACGTCGTCGTCCCCGGAAACGGCAAATAGTATCCACAAAAATGCCGACTGGAAATAAATTGGAATCACATCTCTTAGCTCAGCTTATGACTTGTGCCAATAGTCGAAATGGACCTACTATTTGTAAAAAACAACATCTTATTTTGTGCGTAGTTGTACAGGTTTCTTATTCGCTGTGAATATAAATGTCCCATCACTTAATGGGGCGAATATTATTTTCTATGGAGTATAGGTTCTTTTTAGCCCACTTTTTTCCGAAACTATAAGAACTATGCTGTTGAAACTTGGTAAGTAGATGTATTCTGTGAACCGCATTAAGATTTTTACACAAAAATAGAAAAAAAAACATTAATTAAACTGAAACTAAAAAAAAATATTTTCATCAAACCTATACGTGCGGGGTATCTGTGGATAGGTCTTCAAAAATAATATTGAGGTTTCCCATATAATTTTTTTCTAAACTGAATAGTTTGCGCGAGAGACACTTCCAAAGTGATAAAAAGTCCCCCCCCCCCCCCTGTAACTTCTAAAATAAGAGAATGATAAAACTAAAAAAAAACTGTGATATACATTACCATGTAAACTTCCACCGAAAATTGGTTTGAACGAGATCTAGTAAGTAGTTTTTTAATAAGTCATAAATCGTAAGAACGGAACCCTTCGTGCGCGAGTCCGACTCGCACTTGGCCAGTTTTTTGTACTGTATTTACAAAGCTATTGGAAGTAATTTTTTATCCCAACCTCAGATTTTTATATAAATCATTCGATCACTGCTCCCAAAACGAGTGAAGGAAAACATCGTAAGAAAACCGGCATTTCCTACACCAAAAATCAGAGATATTGACATCTACGAACCCGCACTGGGCCCGCGTGGCAGAATACGGCCCACTCCCTCTCATAGAAAGGAGGCTTGTGACCCTATAGGCTGATTACACTATTATCCTACGATAATTGACATTGCAAAATCAATTTCAATTTGCTAGCCACAATTCAACAACATACATTTTGTTAGCGACCAATAAGGCTTGTACGTAATTTACAATATTTTTGGTATTTAATTAGTTGTTTTATACAAACCGTCAGTGATTTTGCCAGTATTGTGTTTTTTCATCCTGTGTCACTGATCCTGATTTTTACTAAGACATCCGTTTTCAACCCAGTCATCTTCCAGCTCCGACGACCGATCCAGAGTCACTGGATTAGTGGGCTAGATCTAACATAACATACACGTTACCCCGTATTACCTGATGGCTAGAGAGAGCTGGTGTAACTATAATATATCCACCTCTTTTTCAACGATTATTCGGAACCAAACGTTATACGCATAACGTACGCATACGTATAACGCTATAACCCTCGACCGGACACGGTATTGGACACGGTACCAGGAGACCACCGCGGGAACCATTGTGAATAGTAGTTGTAAGTTATACCATTGTACCACTTTCCACCTGTCTGACAGGAATCAGTATCTGAAAGAACAGACCCCTAGTTTACCACTGCTGCGCATCGCAGTTTCGCAGGCACAGACCTTGTAGGATCCAGGAGTCACAGCATTGCTATTGGGCCCCAGTGTTCGCCTCTTGGCTTGTGATCCGCAGGCCTGTATTCAACACCTATTATGTTTAAGAACCATAGAAGGTGAATCAACAAGTTGAACATAAATATTGAATCTGATAAACACCTCCAAAGTAATTAAAGTTTCATCGAATAATTTCAACTTGACAACCACACAAAAATCTCAACATCAACCTCATTTAATATTAATAACACAAAAAACCATAAACTAAACACCAAGAAAGTACAGTCAACAAAAAAAACCGGCGACATTTTTAAATTAAACTCCTGTATACGTTAGTCTTGTCGCTTCAAATCCGTATTTCCATGCAAATGAAGCCAGTGGGGTGTACGTAACGAGCTAACTGTACACTGTTATTAAATTCTCATTTTGTTGCTTCGACGACTGAATTGGCTTAGTGTAGCGGGTAATTCTGTAGAGGTAGGTTTTGTTCGAGATTTGTTATATTGAGTTTGGTGGGTTTGTAATAAGGAGATAGTTGTGTATCGTTTTAATAAAAGACGCTTGATGATAGGTATTTATAGTTTTAAGTATTTGCAGAGTAAGGCCGCGGAAACGAAGTTAGCAGGCGCGGGGCAGAGACGGCAGCGGCGCGAGATCGTCGCGTTTCAACGCATAGATTTATATGGTACTGGCTTCAAAGCCGTTGGGAGCGGCGTGCTCCATACGTTGCCGCGCCGCTCACCCCGCACCGCCGCCGCCCGCTACCACGCGCCCGCTGACTTCGTGTCCGCGGCCTTAAAGATGTATTGAGTTTGTTACCATATGCTGATTGGAATTACTGCTTCTACTTCTAAACGTGAGGTCCTGAGTTGAAGTCCTAGCTAGGAAAAATAGCTACGTAAAAATAGTATTGAACAGCAGATTATTTTCATATATTGTCACTATAGGTTTTGTTGTACAAGTTGTTTGTATTCATAAGTGCTTTCACGCCTTGAAAGTTTGCCATTAGTATAAAAGTCACTGTAGATGTTTTGACTGGATATAAAATCCAATAAAAATACTGTCTCAGAATAAAATTGTCTTTAGTTATTTTAATATCAAGTTTAGCACTTTCAAAGAAAACTATTGTATTTTGTGTCAACTTCAAAATTGGCTATTACAACTTTTTCTTTTGAAGAGTTAAATCAAAGTACAGAATAATCTTATATTACTTTGTATCAAATCTTGAAAGCTATCTGAAACATAAAAATAGTTGAAGCCACAGAGTGTCTAGATGCCATCCACGGCCGGTGGTTAGAGAATTAAAAAATAAAAATAAAGTACGTTCACAAAAGTGTCGTTCATTTAGGCGCTTAGCTTTTAGTAGTATAATCTTACTTCTTACTAATATTATAAATGTGAATGTGGATGTGTGTGAGGATGTATGTTTGTTACTCAATCACGCCAGAACGGCTGAACGGATCTGGATGAAATTTGGCACAGAGATAGATTATAGTCTTGAATAGCACAAAGGCTACTTTTTTATTTTTATTACGTCTACCAACAATTGTTTACACTAATCTACAAACAAAAATAAAACATGCGTATAAACTCTACACAGTGCAACAATTACTTATAGGTAAACACCACATGAACAAAAAAAACAATACTAAGTAAAAATGTTAGCTATAAGCTACATATTTTATAAGTAAACTGAGTAACGATGAATCACCAACCCTCACTGGGCCAGCGTGGTGGATTATGGCCCATCCCCTCTATCAGAGAGGAGGCCTATGTCCCAGCAGTGGGAACATTAATAGGCTGATGATGACGATGATGAAACTTATTAAAATAATATTACTCTATATTAGTTACATATTCAAAATATTAAAAGGATCAAACAGCCTCAAAAAGTTACGTACACACAGTCCAAAATCATTAACAACAAAACAAATTAAACAGTTTAGAAATTTAATCCCGGTATAATGTGCCATTGGGATGATAAATACTTATCACGCGGGCGAATACACTGGTTGAAGCTAGTGTCAATAATAAGTAATAAGTGTTAAGAGTAAACTCTAACAAAAACATTTTATTACAACTGCAAGTAATGATGCAGTATGATGAAACAGGAGTATCAATGTTTAGCGATAGCGGTAGCGATCCGCCCGATTTAGGTTCTTTCAAACCAGTGTTTCAGGCCATCACTCAGAGAACAACAGTTGAGACAGCATTAAAAGAAAGAAAAGAAAAAGTGTTTAATTGTCATAAAACAACATACAATATAAGTACATGCTTATTCCAAACCCTAAACAATAGTTTTAGTAGTACTTAAATTAAGTTAGTAAAGACGAGAAATAAATAAAACAATAATAACTTAAACTACCTACATTTTGAACAAAAAGAAAATAAATAGGGTAAAAAAGATGCCAAGAAGATGCATGTTGTGATTGTGGCAAGAAGGCTTTCACACTCAGCAAAATGCTGTGCCGTGGGGGACTTACAGCACGGCGACCACTGAAAAACCCGATTGTCAAAACTTTCCATACAAACCGAGCGTATCAATGAGTGTGACTCATAAAAATTGTTGGCCCGTGACAGTCATGACCGCCGGCTAAGATAGCCGAAACTGTTTACCATCATTGTGCGGTCAGGAATATAATTAGCAATGGTGTGTATAGTTGCTGGCGGAGCGGCGCTTAATGCTCGATGGTCCTTCAAGAAATTGAGTCGTTTAAAACTGGCTGAAAACAATCTAATTGAATTATTTACTTCTTCGCGGTCGAAGGAAATCTAACAAGACAAGGACAACCTTGTAGTCCTTGGCGACGTTGAGAGCAGGCATAGGCATGCTCAGAGGTTAGAGAAAGATCAGAGATCAGTAGTAGACGTATTAAAGTTGCTCTTTACTCCTTCCACCCTTCTTTTTACCTTAAGAAACGTTTTCAGTTTCGCCGCGATTCCCACACAAAATTTCTTAGGTCATCAGACAACTTACGACTTCAAATTCCAACACATTCAAATCAAATCAAATCAAATCAAATATTCTTTATTGACATAATAATTATTTACAGCAATGTTGAAGCCTCTGACTCCCGAACTAGGCGGACCTGTATGACAGGAGTCAGCGCCCTCCCCATTTTATTTCATCATAACATACAATGTCAAATAAAATTAAAATTAACATTAAATTTGGAGTAAAATTAAGGAGAGGTTAATAATAATTGTCATTAAAATATCGAATGTCAAATCAAATTAAAATAAATATAAAATTTTGAAACAAAATGAACAAGTAATAGAATTTTGGATTAACATACAATCCAACAATAACAATTAAAGTCTAAGTCGTGCTGTGTGTGTGTGTGTGTGTGCGTGTATGTGCGTGTATGTGTGTGCGTGTTTGTGTATGGTGGAATGGGTAGATGACTGAATAAGTTTCTATGTAAAAAAATAAAAAAATAAATGAGATTGATTTAATTTAAACATTAATTAATGAATTAGGTAATTAAGTAATCAATTAAGTATTTTCTCCACACTATCGTAATCAAGAGTGAAGAGCCAGTTCTTAACCTTTAATTTACAGTCTCGTAAAGACAGCGGATAAAAGTTGCACATTGCACGACTTATTTGGATAAATCCTTTACTGTCCAGGCTACTCGTCTGTGGAATTCATTGCCAGATCCAATCAAACGTGCTCAATCATTGCCTGTGTTCAAAAGACTCGTAAAGGAACATTACCTGTCACTGTCTTCGTCTTAGCGTGTTGATTTGTGATTGTGATTATAAATTGAGTCATTCATAATTTATTGTTATTGCCTATATTTAGTATGTATGTATTTATGTATATATTACGTAGCATATGCATTTATCTGTGTATCTATTATAATTATAGTATATAAACTATGTTAATGTCACACTAACGACAACCCCACTTCAAGTCCAGAAAATTACTGTCCATACCAGGTTGCCTGGAAGAGATCGCGCTATGCGATAAGGCCGCCCATTGTATTTGTATTAATTTTAAGTTTTTTGTTATATTTGTATTTTAAGGTGTACAATAAAGCATATAATAAATAATAAATAAATAATAAAGTTACGTAGATTTATTAAAATTTTATGCAATATAAAGGTACATACGTGGACCTAAGGTCTTAGGCATTCTCTACCAGTCAACTAAGGGTGGGTGAGAGTTAAAGTGGCGGTGATCTAGCCTTAACCCACTTTTTTTTTTAAAGTATTTTGATTCTACATATTAATGATCTAACCAATCTCTTCCTTAAAGTATAAATACTACAAACATAGTTCTGAAATGGTTTGAAACTACGGGCTTGTATATCATGTCACAATCAAGATGTCAGAATCAAACCATCACTGACGTCACGCGGACATGACACTACACATCACCTAAATGATCTTTCATGTCTGTTTGACAACTGAGTCCTGTAACATAATAACAAGTTGCAAGGCTCTATGACTGACCGGACATTGTACCTATTGACACAATTTATGTTATCAAAAATAATAAAATTGTAACATTGTATGGTTGCATCAATTAAATTAACGAAATTTTATTATTATCGAAATTTTACACTTAGGTTAAATGAGTTAACAACCGTGCAATTTGACAAGACAAACAGTAGACTAAAGCACTCGGCAATAGATATAGTGATCGAATAGTATTTTGTAATCGGATAATAAGTTCGGATATTACTTCCTAATTTCAAACTGTACCTTGCCATAATAATATTATTGTATATGTTATGGACCAAGTGATTAATACGGTATTATTCATAACGTTCAGGAAATTTGTAAAATGCTCAATATGAGTAGGCAATATGAAAAACACTATTGAAATAATTAATTTTACCGTGCTTTCTGAATAATGCTAAGAATAGTTACAGCACTGATAACAACATTTGTGCCACATGTTAGATTTAGTATTTTTTTTATTTTACTCTTGTATAGATTCTTTTACCGATTGTTTTGTAAATGTGTGAACATTGTAGGCCTTCTAGATGCTTGTTAACATTTGTTAACTTTTTAATTCGTTTTATTTTCTTTTGTTTAAATAATATGTCAACTTTTTTTTTTTTGCTTTTCTTACGACTTATTATCGAGCCTACGTTGACCCCCATATCTAAGTACTAATGCTGTAACATAAGGAAAGGAAATATTGTAAAACCAAACCATTTTTTAAAAGAGTAACCATGGAGTTTCTTGCCGGTTCTTCTCCATAGGAAACGACCAACCCGAACCGTGCACATTGTCGACGTTTTATAAGTGCCCATGTAGGCCTATATGAAATAAAAAATAATTGATTTTTGATTTTGAATGCCCATCAATGATTGGGCCGGGTAATAAAAATATGTGCCTTTTTTATAATTTTAATGTTGACATTGGTTTTAATATAGAATAGGTAAGTACAATTAGTATATAAGCAACAAAGTCGACGGCACTCCTATTTCTGTATGCAGGGTCTAAAGTAAGCTAACATGAAGGATATGACGGGAGCGTATAGTGATCGTATGTAACCCCCAAAACATTACCGACTCCAACTAACATAAACTATCAAGTTGACATTCTTCACGACCGCACGATGAGTGCCGGCAGCAATATAGCACAACATAGCACAAATATAGCATCACGTAGCGTAATATAGCGCAATAACGCAACCGCGACGTCACCTATGATGAACGACGGAATTTCTACACCATACGATATTGTGGGCAAAATTATGTACATTGTTAGTTTATAACGTTGGTTGTTAGTTGTTTATAGGAGGGGGAGATTATAGGTCGCAATTATCTCAATGAAATAAAGCGTGCTGCAATGAACTATTCCGCAAAAGAGACGATGGACGCGGACTTTTTAACGCGGGGTGACCGTGAGAAAATCTCTAGATTATTTAAACAACATATTGACGTCTGGGAGGAACTTTAATCCGAATGGCAATGTAGGTGGGATAATTCCATCAAGGGCCGACACTTCCGCCAATTCTTTCCATCCGTTCGCGTGCGGCTGGCCAGGACGTGGCTGGAAGTGGATCACTGTGTTGCCCAATTTCTCACAGGGCATGATAACTTTAAAAGTAAATTATTTTCCTACAAACTTGTTGCCTCGCCTTTATGTCAGTGTTCTACATTTGTCGGTAAATATGTAAAATCTGCACATCATATCTTATGGGAGTGTATTCTTTGGCCGAATGAACGCAATACTATGTTGAATAATGTACAGGCTGCATCAGGAGTTGTTTACTATACGGACCTTGTGGAAACTGGAACAAATTTCCGTGCGTTCAAGCGTTTTTGCGATACCTATTATTGGAACCAAATATAACAGCTCACAATGTTAGGACCCATTACTATTAATGCTAATTTGTATCCGTGGTGCTAGGCAACTGGGCTTATCCCAGTTGTAAACGACCCTTTGTGCCTATTGGTCTTGTTTGTTCTGTCTCCTGTTTGATATGGAGGAAAGTGGAAATTTGTATTTTTCTTACTCCTCCATTATTATTTTCTGATTCATTTCTTTGCGGGATCCAAGACAGTTAAATTCATTCTCCGGGACTTCGTCAAGCTTCATTGCCTCAGTGCTTTTCTGGTGGTTGCCACTGTTGATTCTGGCTTTCAGGAGTTGCAGTGGTTTGGGAATAGTGCGGTGGGACTGTCCCATAAAAAAATGTATTCGTTTTTTTACTAAAAAGGAACGAACACCGATCGTAGTCCGGTCAAAATAGACATTTCAGTTTACATTTATTTGCAGTGAGCTGGAAATGGGTAGAGGCCCTAGGCACAATGTGAGTGAAAATCTAAAGTCCCTACCGTTCCATGTCTGCTAAAAAAATATTCAAGGTCAAGGTTATGTGCATTTTTCTCGAAAACATTAAGTGTTATCGTAAAAAAATAAGTTCAAACACTAAAAGCCGACTACTGAAAAATCATGGTCTAAATGGAATGAAACAAGAAAATATTCTCATCTGAAACTGTTATGTTACTCAACACACAAACAAATATTCAATATGTATCGTGTCTTAAATAAACAACTTATATGTCTTGTAATAAATAATTAATTTTATCTCATAGATATCATTCAGAGGATAACCGTGGTCGAATGCCATCTACTGTAATAAAATAATACATTCTGCAAAGTAGCATACAACCACGGTTATCCTCCGTGATAACCAGCGGACAAACAAGACGCTTCCAAAGACACGTCCTCATTTGTCAAATTATAATAAGAAGTCTAGAAGTTGGGAGGGAACAGATGAACATACATACATGCACACTTCACCGGTTAAAAACATAACCCAGGTAAAAATAGGTCAGACAAACATTGTTGATCGTGCAATTATCTACAAAAAAATGTTCTTGTACTTTTTTCCATGCCTGAGATATCAATATTTATGACTTACCTTAAGCTCTTTGGTTGTCATAATAGTATTACGATGAGTATATACTTCATAACATTTGATGCACAATGAGGTCTTTTCCGTCTTCCTTTTGTATTTGTATATGGGTTTGTTTTTGTTTTTAGAATATTCAATTGTATATATGTTAATAAAATTATGACCCTTCATAACAATAATATCAAGACCATATTCATATCCGTAGGCAAACATAAATTATACGGAATAGTTCTAAACCAAACATTTCCGAAGAATTTCCATCATTATTAATTTACAACTAGTTATACAGCGATACTAATATCTTCTTGTAATTTTAAGCGCGGAAAATCAAGAGCCTTACAAACACACGTTGCTACGGCGTAGCTTGTAGCTACGCGGTGATGTGCTACGCGGCTACGAGGCCTCTACGTTGCTACGAAACAGCTACGGTTTCCCAAGAAATGATAATTAGGTAAAGTTCGGTAGAAATGTGTGTGGTATAGTTGTTCCTTTCTGGCATGAAAATAACGGTCGTTGCCCTTTCTCTAATTTTTCTTTGTAGGAACCTGAACAGTAAACTATGATACGGAAAAAAAAAACTAATTTGTCTTTTCTACTACTCTGTCTAGACTCTAGACTAGACCATCGACTAGAAAATCTATTTTTTTTTCAGCCCATTCTGTCCCACTGCAGGGCAAAGGCCTCCCCTTCTTCCTTCCAATCCTCTCTGTTTATGACAATTGTGGACCAACCCTCTTGATAGGCATCAAGTTCATCCCGCCATCTTCGCCAGGGTCTGCAGTGGTGTTGCCTAACATTTTCCGGGACCCACATTGTGGTTGATTTAGTCCATGAACCGTTTGACATGCGGCAGACATGTCCGGCCCAGTCCCATTCTAACTTGGCTGCTTTTTGGATGACGTCGGCGATTTGTGTTTTGGAGCGCAGCATAGTTTTTTTTTTTTTTGAACCTCTGCTGCAACGTCAAAGACCAGGTTTGAGCTCAATATGTAAGGATAGGGAGAATGCAGATGTCCATCAATTTGCGTTTATATATTACTTTATTATTAATTACGTATCGGTCAATGACCGCTAATATCATGCTAAAATGCAACAACTATACTATTAATTGATCGTATGTATGTGTATATAATATTATTTATGTTTGTAAGTGTATTGTATTAATAGTAGTTTAAGTTTCTTGATGTTAGTTATAGGTAGTTTTAAGGCATGGAATTTGTGTGTTTACCTTGTTAGTTGGTTAGGAATTAATTACACCGTTGAAATAGTTACACAATATCGTTCGTTGGCAACGCAAATATTAATAGTTTGGTTATTTATATATCGGAGGAAGAAGATGATAAACAAGATACGAAATAAAGAAAAATTGTTTCATTGGCAACATTTACCTTCTGATTCAAATCTTAATTCGATTTTATTCGATTGGCAACACTTTCTTTATGTCAAAATACTTGATTTTGATTGTATGTAATAAGCTTTGCCAGATGTGTTGAGTGTCCAATAAAAAGGAGGTGGGCTGCATTATGGCCGCCTAGAGTAGGGTCATCCGCCAGTTTCGTTTCGGGATGGGGCGCGAGCAGTTATCTGTGGCACGAGCGCGCTATTTTGAGTGGTGGCGAAAAAGTGCCTACCTAATTTAAGCGGTAACCTGGTGGTGGAGAAAAAGCGAAAAGACTGGTGTACAAACCTGCAGCTTGGCCATTGAACCAACTCGGATGGCAGATTATTACCTTCGGTTCTACTTTACTTACTTTGTGCCAGCATTAACACCCAATATGACGCCTTTGAGACTCAAGAGAGACATGTAGCATGAACTTGAATTTATTACGGAGAATCCTCCTCCGACATATAGATGTAGGTCGAAAAATAAAAACAATTATTTACGAGCTGGCTGGCAGAGTGCTGTGGTGGCCTAGTGATATCGGCCGCGACTTATAAGTTGTAGGTCGTGGGTTCAAAACCAGGCAGGCGCTCTACTTTGTGTAAATTATTTCACCACCACTGCTCTCAAAACGGTAAAGGAAAACATCTTAGAAAACCGGCATGTCTTAGAAACAATCATTCTTATACATGTGGCATCCACCATCCCGAATTGGGCCCGCGTGGTGTATTAAGGCCGATTCTCACTCACAGAGAGCAGGCCTGAGTCCCAGCTGTGGGAACATTAAAAAGGATCATGAAGAACGCTGGCCCGACCCCAGCTAAACTGGGAAGAACGTTGGACAAAAAAAATGAAAATTACTAACTAGCTGGTACACGGAGCGTTGCTGCCGCAGAAAAAAATATTGTCACGAAGGTTATAGGCATAGTACAATTAACTACCGTAACAATTGTCAAAGATGGCTGAGACAGAAGCATCGAGGAGTCTTGCTATTTAATGGACTATATCCATACCATTTTAAATCGTTCTAACATATATGTATTTTCTAACAAAAATTATGCAACCAAACGCTTTGTAATAATAATTATTAACTGATGGAATAAATTATGTCCGAGGAGTTTCGTGCACGTTCTTGTCCATAAAAACCTCACTAAGCCTGCGAATGTGCAATATGCTTCATCTTTTGTTTGTACATTCAAAAGTATCCGAATTGTTTCAATTGAAATAAATAATTTTAGTTTGAGTTTGACTTTAGCAAGCATTCCTTTTACCTTAAAATGGTTACAACTTAGCCATGAGCTCCGAGTGACTTGAGATTAATCAAATAATTAAAAAACCTTTAGTGTTAGCTCCATCATACCTGCCCTAAATATTTATTTATTTAGTTATTAAAACTTCATGCAACGTACAGGTACATAAGCGGACTTAATGCCTGAGGCATTCTCTACCAGTCAATCAAGGGTGGTGGAGAGATAACATGGCAGGTGCATAAAAATATAAATAATTATTAAAGGAAAAATTGAAGACTAAATATATATATATAGTTAAAGTGAAATACCATTTAGCTGTTAGACTAACCGCCGGCAATTATTTATCTCAGCACCTGCTGTCCACGACGTCAACTCACGATGTCACTACGTCAGCTTATGACGTCACAACGTCAGCGCACTCACCGCTCAGTCCACGCGGCGCTGACGTTGACAACGCACTAACGTCGGACGGCTGACGTCACTTCAGCTAGTGCGTGTTATTTTAGTGCGAAAATGATTTACTTTTAGTGTTGGATTTTAGTAAAGTGGACTTCACAGTGGTAGTTTAAAAAGTAAATTGTAACTTTTGGGCTTTGTCAAGTGATTAATTTAGCTATTCGATGTGAAAAATAGAATACTCCTGAAGATAGACGGCGCCATCGACGCCAGCCCAGAAAGAGGTGGTGAAATGATGAACTAGTTCGGGTGCTCACAATGCTAAATTTCCATCTGAAATCAGCACCGGAGTGTATTCTGTTTGCTGGGACATGGATAGCTGTGTGTCACGAATGTTTAAGTTTTTATAATAAGATGGATGAAAGTTAGATTAGTAAATAATTGTGTAGGTATTATTTGTACATTTTTACTACTGTATGATTTTTTTCTGTTATTTTTCTATTTAATATTTTTTCTTCTGTTTTTTGTTGTATCGTGTTTTTTCATTCGTTTTTTTTTGCATTGTATAACGCCTTAGGTGTGACCTGTAAAGTTATACATGTATAAATAAAAAAAGATGATTTGGACGTTAACCAAGAGGGATGGTTTAAGACGGCGTGGTTGAAGGATTTCCCGAGTGACTTGGGAGAGAGCTTTGCCCGGCAATGGGTCAGCAACGGTTAGTTAAAAATGCGAATTCGTAGTTGAGATAGTAATATCTCAAAACCGATCCTTATTTTTACCGCAAAGCTTCGTTGTTTTAGATTTGAAAGGGGATAACCACCAGAGCAAATACAAGTACCTAGATTAGACTTTCTTATCGTGGATCTGGATAATAATCTTAATGTATCTACGCCACAATCAAAATATGCCTATTTCACCTTGCCTGCCTTACAAGTTTTTAGTGTTTATCAGGTTATTTACTCGCCAATTTTGGTATAAACTTGATTTTAACGGCATCATTCACCATAAATCAATTCATCTAGAAATATTGGCAGTATTACTGTAAAAACACCCATGAAACGATCACTCATTCGCATATCGGCTGTCGAATCGATTCAATGGATTCTGATCACCACTGACAGACAATTGATTTCGCAGCAGCATTCAGCCTGAACGTGCGACTTTAATTCGATTACATATCAGTTTTGTAGTTATGTTCGTAGTACCGAGAATCGGCCAGTGTTGCGAGCAGGAAAAATTGGATTATTGCGTAACAGAAACTTTTGTGTCCGATAGGTATGTGAAAAATTTATGGTGCGACTTTTCAGTTTAATGTTTTGATTGACTTCGATTTAAATCCATAAAAAGTTATTCGGGTTTTTGGAAGTAAGATACTTCTGACGAATACCTTGTGTTATTTTCAAAAAATTATATCGTGTGCTCAGTTCAACGTGATTCAAAATGAATTTTACAGAATACTATGTGGGTCTTAAAAGATAGAAACCTCAAGATGGCACGTACATGGTGAGTACAGTAGAACAGTTTTCTGGAGCAAACCTTAGATCTAAATTCTTGGATACCTATTTGAAGCACTGCCTGTTTTATTAGAATAAGTCAAGCCAGTCAAGGCTGTTTTATTAGAACGCCAGTTAGAAGTTTAGTTATAACGCTTCTAAAATGCTACAACGGGGCAACGACCATTTTAGGGGTCCCTACGACCGAATGAAAACATGAAACCCTTATTCGTCTTAAATAACCCCTTCCATGCGAGTCGACTCGCACTTGGCCTGTGTTTCTTAGAAATTATTCTGTAGGACAATTTATATGAAAAATTTACATTATCGCGTCGCACGTGTCTGCTGGAGTCTTTAAAGAAACGAATATTCCACGCGGTACTGTATCAACTAGATTAACCATTCAGGTACCACAGTTACTTAACTGCACAATATTACAACACTAACCAGTAAATATTCGACCATGCGGGACAGAAAGCGACAAAGTTAACTGCGACACTGCAGTTCAACAGTTATAATTGTCGCTCCGGTTATATTTGTGGGTCATTAAAGACAGTATCTGCGAATAATCGCTAACATTGTGTTTAGGTTTAACTTTAAGCTGTCTGGTTTAATACTGGCTGGAGAAATAGGAGATTTATTTTTATAAATATACCAAGTTAAGCTGATTGTCGTAAATGTCGTGATAGCCCAGTGATGAAAGCATCGCCTCTCATGCCCGAGGTTAGGGATTCAAATTGAGGCAAGAACCAGTGAGACTTTTTTGTTTTATTTAATGTAGCTAATTTCTAAGTTAATCCTAGACAACAATGTCGTTGGTGAACGATCACCGAAAAACATTGTGATAAAACCTGGATTTATAATTCTCGGAAGATGGAATCGCCATCTAAGCTGAAAGAAAATAAGTATGGAAGACCATCATCAGCACTAAAAAACCAGTTATGTGCGAGTAGGACTCGCGCACCGAGGGTTCCGTATAAACAGCTACATTCACCAACATAATTAGGTAACTAGGTCAACGGGAACTACCTTATAGGTTTTCGACCCAAAACCTATAGGGTACTTCCGGTTGAACTATAATTGTCAATTTTGGTTAAAGGCAAGGTCTTACAGCATCAGTAAAGGGAAAATTCTGAAAAATAAAAAATAGCTGAAATTTAAGATAAATTTTGGTACTTACAAGTTTTCGCGAAAATCTAAATCATATCTTTTTATCGTGTTCACTCAGGACCTTGCTTTTTATACACCTAATAGGGACTATAGACCTCAGTATCTGGTATAAATTCAACTTGCTAGGTCTACCCGTTCCTGAGAAAATTGGTGGTGACACACGGACAGACGGACAAGAAAGTGGTAAACTCTTATAAAGAGTTCCTTTTTTTTTTCCTTATGAGGTACGGAACCCTAAAAAGACCATGTCTTTCCTGGCATCATTGACCATTTAAACATTATATACAAATTAGCGGACTCACAGATGAATTTAGTTGAATATAGTAGGATATTATTTATTGTTGTATTTATTTATTTATATGCTTTTTTATATGCTTTATTGTACACCATAAAATACATTAATAAAAAGAAACTTAAGTCTAATACAAATACAATGGGCGGCCTTATCGCATACCGCGATCTCTTCCAGGCAACCTGGTATGGACAGTAATTGCTTGGACATGAAATGCGGCGGTCATTGGTGTAACAATAACATTGCTTAAATGATATACTACAATAGATACACAGATAAATACATAAGCTATGTAATACATACATACCCACTTATTAGTTGTAAGAAATGTTTACATAAAAAAAGACTTTGTACTTAATTTACTGCTTGTGGTAGAAAATCTATAAATGGAATCAACCCTGTCATAAAAAAATGCATCATAGTATAATATACTTATAACCCGTAAAAACTCTAAATAAATATCATCTTCATTGCCCGAAGTAGGTCACTTGACACAAAGCAACAAATCTAGTATTATTTTGTATCTGTTTGGCCATTTCTCCTTCGTCAACAGAGGAAGGGTAGAGGGGGGTGTAACCGCAGCTCCAAATAGCTGGATGTCTGAGCTTAATGCAGTCACACGAGTGTGAGAACTGTGCTGCAGTTGTATGTGGAAATAACGTTTATTGGATAATGTCTGAAATTTTGAAGTAGGTTCACACTCGTAGAGAGATTGACAGAAGAATACTCCACATTCCTCTGTCAATCTTCGATTATGTAGTATGTATGTATGACAGTCTCATATCTGCCTATGCTCATAGATAAAGTTTTACCAGTTATTTCAACAATAACATTCAACAAGCCATCATGTTTGAGGAAGAAGTGTTGTGAAATTCTACATACGTATATTCTATATTCTCATAACTTTTTCTCATCGGGGAAGGCAGGAAATATAGAACGCCACCTACTACAATCCTTACATACTCCTGTTTAACTTTTACTCAATTCTACATCAATAAATATAATAAATCTGTAGAAAAGTCGTTTTGTACATCGATAATATTACCAACAAAAAATCAGGATGTTAAAAAATAATGAACTGAACCCATTGCCAGCAATTTTGATTTTTTTCTTGTTTGTCTGTTTAGTTGTGCATGCATCACGAAAATGTATGAAACAAATATATATCACTAAATAAAAATTGTGCGCAACTTGAATTATTACTTAGTTTTTTTTTCATCGAAATTGGTTCACTCTATCAAGATTAAATGAATTTAAAGTTTTACAGAAGTAAAATATCACAAAATACAAAATTCTGATACTCGGACAGTTGAACTCCATATTCGATAGATGGCGTTGTGCATTTGACGTCATTTTCTGAATGGCGGTGTTAAGATTCTCCGCGATGTTATTATCCTAGAAAAAAATTGGTGGGTAGGGTAGGGTAGGCAGTTGACCGAGGCGAAACCGCAGGCACAGCTAGTTCTTCGTAAATGCTACTATGACTTACAGCTGATTCATTTAACGAGCGTAACGCATAAAGTCTACTTTAACACTGTTTCTAGACCTCATACCAGTAGCATTTGCATTTTTGCAACCGCATGGCCAACGAGGTAATTTTTAACTGATAACCATATACTTGTCCAACGACATAGAAATACCGTGGTAACCCCTAATTGCAAGACTCCCTACAACGCGCTACCCGCGAAAGTGTAGCAATACGGCTAAAATTTTAGTTGCTCATTCATAGTGCAAGATGTGATGTCATCAACTGTGTTGCACTTTATTTGCTTTGGCCTATGATTGAGTAACAAACTTTGTTGCTTTTTTTATTGTCGGTTTCAGTTCTGTATAAAATATTACTTGGATATAAGCCCGTCACAATATGCCAAACTACTGCACCTCAAGCCAGCCTGAATTAAAAGTTGCGACCACCAGAAAATCGCTAAGCCAATGAAGTTCCATGGTGCCGGGAGAAACAATTCAACTGTTTTAGATTTCTCAACGAAATTACTCAGAAAATAAAATTAATAATTAAAACATATTTTTTAAAACAAGCTTTTTTTTGTTCTCCTCAGCAAACCAAATAACCCATATCATGGCAGTGCACAAAAAATAACTAGCCCGCCATTTTCGGCCGTCCGCCTTATTGGATTTTGAATGACCGTGCATTGTCATCCAAACTAGACGTGTATGAAAAATATCATCTTAATCGGGTGAGGATAGCTGCTTTAAAATTCAGTTGCAAGATTTGACCCGAACACACTTACATACATATATGTAACATTGCAAGTTAAATAAAAGCTTGCAAGAACAGCATTTCAATCAAGAATCTAATTATAACCATCCTTCGATTTTCATTCAACTCAGCGTATTCCAGTCCACTGCAGGACTGGTCCTCTAACAAGCATCACCACAATACCCAGTCCTCTAATATGCTTAAGCGAAAACAATGCCACAAGCTTCATTCTAAATATAAACTAAACCAAGATTTAAAGTTAAGTAAAATGCGACACAAAAGGTACCAAATTCAATGTACCCATGAGTAATCATAAAATTAAAGATTCAAGAAACAAAATGATCCGAACCGAAACACAAAACCCATTCGACCTTTCAACGTTATTTACAACCGACAGCAAATGAAGCCAGACGACTCAATTACCAATACTTGATAGCTAACCCTTTAAAAACGTCGTTAAACACCAGTTGAACGTAAATAGCGATCGGGTAATTAAACGAAGGCACCCGAACATCCCCGAGCGATGATTTGCAACCTCGACCACTGAAAAGAGGTGGAGACAGAAGGCAAACTCCATAGTATAATCAGCCAATAACATTTCCACTGCTGGTGCATAGGCCTCATCTCTGTGAGATAGTCGGCCGCAATTTACCAAGCGAACCGAGTGCGAGTTAATGGATCTCATATGTCTTCCAATTTTTGGTTACTTACTGGTTTCAAGTTTTGGAGAGGTGGTGATGCTGAAATTTTCTAATTTATAGTGCCTTTATTCTTTTCTGATTAATTTCGTTGCGGGATTCAAGACATTTAAATTCATTCACCGGGACTTCATCGAGCATCATTGCTTCGGCGCTTTTTTGGTGTTTGCTACTGTTGTTTCTGGTTTTAGGAGTTGCAGTGGTTTGGGAATAGTGCGGTAGGATTGTCCCAAAAAACATAGTGAAGGTAGTGAAGAAAGCATTGCACTACCTGAACACAAGAGAGCTAGAAGACGACCTTCGGATACGTGGTGGACTAGCATGACAAAACTCCTTTCGGAGGGAAAATCGCCCGACCCGACCAACCAGGACAAATTGTCCAGGCGCCAGAAAATTAGGAGTGCCGACCCCACCTAAAGTGGGACAGTGCTAGGAAGAAGAAGATTGTCCCAAAAAAAACACTATTGTGCCGGTCTGTTTTCAGTGCCACGACATATGACACGCAATTTAAGGCCGTTACCTACTGGGCTCTTTATTGAAATTCAGCTCCATACAACGAGCGAAACAGCAAGCAGATATAGACGCATAAGTACGGCTATCTCAAGGAAATGCCTGCCGCGCGTGATCTTGCACTCGCTGTACGTAAAGCGAGTGTTGTAATCTATGTGTGCGTGCGTTTAAGCTCGTTGTATGGAGCTGACCTTCTGTACTTACTTATTCTGTGGCGGCAATAAGGATTTAATTAAAACCTGTTCAGAGTTTTTTGTCGTCAATTGAAGTCCTTTGTGAATCAAGCTTCTTTTGATATTGAGTATTTCATTACTTTCTGACTGAATGTCAGGTTTTTGCTATGATTTTGGCTAAGTATTCTGACATTAATATCTGTTCATAAAACTAACATACACTTACTTTGAGGTGGCGGCAGAAAAGAAGGTTTGAAGGATATAAAATACTTAAAAATAAAGGCGCATAGTTTTGTTAGTATTACAAATTACTTTAAACTATGTTAGTAACACACTTAGACACGACATTTTATTTATATTTTTATTTATATTGTTAATACACAATACTTACAAACTATGTTAGTAAAAAAAAACAAATCAATTAGTAACTGTTGCGTTTACCTGACGCACAGGACCCATGCACGTGTACATGTACAAGTTTTTTGGAGCTCTCATTTAATATTAAATTAAAAATAGTTTATTTATATTTATGAACGTGCAAATGCACTAGAAGCCTTCAGTACCCTCGGCTGCACTCACTGCAACTATAAACTCTCCTCTCGCCTTCACCTGATCTACACAAATTTGAAATTCAAAATGGACCTATATGCCAAGTTAGCAGGCAGTATGGAAGATCTTGCTGCCACTTTTACTGCACGGATGGACACCTACGAAAAGGATTTGAAAAGCGTCAGTGGTAACGAGGCCACCCACAAAACAATAGCCAGCCTATCCCGAGAATTCATGGAGTTCAAGTGCCTCATATGGAAAACAATGAACACACTGAAGTCACAAATGGAGTTGCTGACTGTCGGGCTGGATCGTCATGAGATGGCGTCTCGCAGGCAGGTCTTGCTCCTCCATGGCTTTTCTGAACGGAGGGATGAAGACCACATCTCTCAGGCTATCTCAACGGTGGTGGACAAAATGAAGATATCAAACATCTCCCCCTCGGACATCATATCCTGCCATCGACTGGGAGTGGACTCAGGCAAGCCACGTCCTCTGCTTATAAGGTTTGCAAATTATAACCAGCGTAGTGAGGTATGGCGCAGCAAGACTTTGTTGAAGGGTTCCGGTTTGGTTTTCTCGGAGTTCCTTACTAAGCCAAGACATGACGTTTTCCTAAGGGCTAGAAAACACTTCAGTATCAAGCAGTGTTGGACCTCCGAGGGCAAGATTGTGATCCTGCACCCAGACAAGTCGCGCCGGAAAATTGAGTCAGCGGCTGAACTTCAGCAGCTGATTACGCAGTTCCCGGTGGCTGCATCTGCCAACGTGTCGTCGGATAAAGCATCACGCAGGCAAGCCAAATAATCGCACCCTCAACCTATTGGTCATAATCGTCATTATTTTTGTTTTACACCCTGTCGGTCACTGAACATTTTTCTACTCAGTTTTTGTTATGACTTTTGTTATTGTCTGTGTGTGACTTTGACATAATAATGTGCCATAGACTTAGTGAAGTATTCGTTCGGAAACTTGTATGTTTTTGTTTTTTTTTGTTAAGTCTTCTGTTTTGGGAATGTGTTTGAGAGTGCATCGAGGACTGTTATTCTGTAATTTTAGTGTAATAATTTTATGGTTTTTATGTATATAGGTATATAATTATATTAATTTTATAGGCATTTTAAGTGTCATGTTAGATCATGTTGGTAATAGTTCTGTTTCCTGCTCTTCTTCTTGTTCATCTGATGTGAGCTATGCTAGTGCGTTCAGTGATGATTCTGTACACCTACGTGATCAACTATCTTCTGTATTTTCTTGCTACAGCAAATTTCTCAATATAGTTCATATAAATGCTCAAAGCGTTTCTGCTCATCACTCCGATTTATTATCCTCATTCGACTCCGATCTTATTCATGCTGTTCTCGTATCAGAGACTTTTCTCAAACCTACACTTCCTTCAACGCAATATTCATTGCCCGGCTACAAGCTGGTGCGTAACGACGGAACGGGCAAGGGATGTGGAGGAGTTGCCATCTATCTCCGTGGAGATATTACTTACAAAGTCGTTGATCAGTCTCCGAGTAAATATACTAAATTTGCTGAACACCTTTTTATTGAAGTAACTTTTAACCATACGAATGTATTTTTAGGTGTTTACTATAGTCCTTCATGTCATATAGATTATTTCCTTTCACTCGAATCAAAACTAGAATATTTTTCTTCGTTGTATGACCACACAATAATGCTCGGAGACTTCAACACCTGTTTGATCAAGGATGATGTGCGCAGCCGTAAACTCCGGTCTCTGGTCTCTTCTGTCAACATGCATATCCTTCAGCTTGATGACACTCATCATGCACCTCACTGTAACCCCTCACTTCTAGACCTTATCCTGGTTTCTGACCCAACCAAAGTAGCAACTCACGGGCAACTTGCTGCCTCCTTTTCTTATCACGATCTTATCTTTCTCTCTTATAAAATTCGCCCTCCTAAGCGTAAATCTAAATTTCTCTTTCTTCGTAGTTTCAAGAACATTGACCTGGATCGCTTGGGAGAAGATGCGGGCAATATTGATTGGTCTTCTGTTTATGATAGCAATGACTTGGACAGTAAGGTTGCTGAATTTAACAAGATAGTGTTGAAACTCTTTGATAAGCATGCTCCAGTCAAAAAGGTTAGAGTGAAGCACCTTCCAGCCCCTTGGTTGTCTGACAGCATTAAAGGTGCGATGTCGAAAAGGGATAAGGCTAAAAGGAGGTACAAAAAGAATCCTACTGATGAGAACTGGTCTCTTTACAAGAAGCTGCGCAATCGGTGCGGTCGTTTGTGTAGGGATGCTAAAAGGCGCCACATCCACAACTCTGTTCAAAACTTCAACACAGCACAAGTATGGCAATTTCTTAAATCTCTTGGTATCGGCAAAACTGCTGATGACAACACGCTTGATATAGACCTTAATGCAATTAATCTACATTTCTCAAAATCACCGGTTACTCTTGACGACAACGTTAAGGCTTCCACTCTTGACGATCTCTCTAAGCTTCCTATGCCAATGTGTACTTCATTCTCTTTTCACCCAGTTACAGAAGGGGATATAAAGCGGGCCGTCACATCTATATCCACGAAGGCGGTGGGTGATGATGGTCTGCAACTCCAGATGCTTCTTCTTATCCTTAATGAACTCTCTCCTGTTATCCTCCACATTATCAATTACTCCCTCTTTTCTGGCTGCTTTCCTTCGGCCTGTGAAGAAAGCACATGTTCTGCCTCTACCCAAAGTCCCTAAACCCTCGTCAGTTTCCCAGTACCGTCCAATTTCTATTCTTCCAATATTATCCAAAGTCCTTGAGAGTGTTGTTAATAATCAGCTGTCTCATTACCTCTCTTCAAATTGCCTGCTAAGTCCTTATCAATCTGGATTCCGCCCTGGCCACAGCACTGTATCGGCCCTAGTTAAAATAACTGACGACATCCGACTGGCCATGGAAAACAGGCTCCTTACAGTATTGATTTTACTGGACTTTAGCAGTGCTTTTAATTCAGTTGATTTTGACATCCTCTTAGGTATCCTATCCTCTCTTAATGTATCTCCTGCTGTGATCGAATGGTTTAATTCTTATCTTCGGGGTCGCTCGCAATCGGTTCGCTCAGAGGAGGCTTCCTCTGACTGGTGCGATCTCGCTGCGGGTGTTCCTCAGGGTGGCGTCCTTTCTCCTCTTCTTTTCTCTGTTTTTATAAATGCTATCACTAAGGTCTTAACTTTACACTTTCATCTCTATGCCGACGACCTGCAGCTTTATCGCCACTTCAAAATAGAAGATCTCACTGGTGCTGTCGATGCCATCAATAATGATCTTAAAAACATCTATGAGTGGGCTAAAACTTTTGGTCTTTTAGTGAACCCAACTAAATCACAAGCGCTCATTATTGGTGGCAGACATTTCGTCAATTTACTAAGTAACCAGCATCTCCCTCCAGTTTTGTACGATTCTGTCGCTATAGCCTATACAAAAAAAGTAAAAAACGTAGGTGTTTTCTTAGACTGCAACCTATCTTGGGACGTTCACATTGCGGAAGTAAGCAGACGGGTTTTTTGCTCGTTTCGGTCTCTGAAGTGTCTCCAAAAGTTTCTGCCTTTCTCAACTAAAGTAACTCTTGCACAGTCTCTTCTTCTTCCTCTTCTTGACTATGCTGATGTCTGCTTCCTTGATGCGACTGAAGAACTTCTTAATAAGCTCGAACGATTGCAGAATTTGTGCATCCGCTTCATTTTTGGCCTCCGAAAGTATGATCATGTGTCGGATTTTCGGAGGCAGTTGAAGTGGCTGCCCATTCGGCAGCGCCGAGATACACACACTCTCTCTTTACTCTTTTCTGTGCTTCACAACCCTAATAATACAATAATCTCCCTCACTCCATACGGGATAGCCCTTCGTTGGGAATTTTCAAGAAAAGAACAAGGGAACATTTCCTTTCAACATGACGCATAGATGATTATGTATATATTTATTAATTAAGGATTTTAGTTTTATTATATAGTATGTATTATATTTATGCATTGTGTGCTTTTCACGTATTTATTTAGTTTATGTAGTTAGTAAGAATTTAAATGTTAAATTTTATTGTGCACTTGAGTGTCCTCATTCAATAAAAAATCCCTATGACAATGAGGTTTGCTGTAAGAGAACCCAATTATGGGTTAAGCTCGCCTTTGTACATAAGCTGTCCTTTTGTATTTGTATAAATGTGTTTTGTGTACAATAAAGAATAAAGGACGGATGATATTCAGAATGCTGTTGGGACTCCCACGCACTCTGCGCATCATGGACGCCATCTTTTTTCGTAGGATAGTATTGAAACCACCCACACGTGTTTCGGCAAACATCCCTGACGCGCTGCAGTAACGCGGGAGCCCCAACAACATCCTGAAGGTGTTATTGTACTGAACTCTGAGGGCGTTGTATGCCCTTTGCGTATATCGAACCCACAGAGTGCACGTGTACACTGATTGGCGAAAGGCCTTGAAAAGAGTTGATTTTACTTCTGGTGTACAACGCGCAAATCTGCGGGCCAACATGTTGCATCGGACAGCCAAGGCCCTCCGTTCTCTTTCCATATCAGCATCATCTTTCAAATCCTCAGTTACTATGTGCCCTAGGTATTTAAAATCTGGCACTCTTTCAAGGGCAACACCACTTAACATAACCGGTGTACATGTGCTAGTTTTTTTATGGTTTATCTTAAACACAAGAAACTTGCTTTTTTGCACGTTATACAAAAGACCATGCTCCTCTGTATACGTTTCGCAGACCGCCAACAACTTCCTGAGTGCGCTAACTGACGGACTCAGCAGCCAGCCAGCCAATCATGTCGTCCGCATAACTAACACTACTGACACAGAGACCGTCAATAAAACAGCCAACCTGTGTGCTACTAAGCCCGACAATCAGCTGGTTTACGTACAAATTGAAAAGCGCTGGCGAGGTCAATCCACCCTGTCCTGTCTCACCCCGCATACCAATCTGTACTCAACAGACAAGCTATTGGCCCATCTAACTTGGTTTGTTTGGTGGCCATAACAATACTGAAACACATTTGTTATGGCGTCAGGCACCCCCGCTTCGCGCAACTTAGCCCACAATATGTCATACCAAACCAGGTCAAATGCCCTAGAAAGATCTAGAAACGCTGCAAATACGGCGTACTTCTCTTCATATAGTACCCGACAGTATGCTTCAGGGCAAAATAGCACTTTCAGTCGGTAGCTGTGGCCTAAAGCCAAACTGCGCATCGTGTATTTCAAGGTGTTTACTAAGTTGTCCCTCGAACACACTGTCAAGTACCTTGGCCGTAATAGTCACCAGTGAGATCGATCGGTAGTTACCCACGTCACTCACGTCACCTGTTTTATTTTTCAGTATCGGTACAGCCACCGTTCTCATCAACTCAGCGGGTAGGTAGGAGTGTGGAATACAGAATGTAAACAATAACGCTAACAGTCGAGGGAGATGCGGTTGGTATTTTCAAAATGTTCTATGCTAAGGCTGTCATGTCCCGCATATGGAGGAGGCCTATGCCCAGCAGTGGGACTTTCTAAGCTAAAAATAACAACATCATACATCCAAAACTCTTTTACTCTGAGTTTTACACAAAACTCTTCTCCTGATGTAGCATAGGTAGTTTAATAAGATCTGTAAAGGTCTATCCACACATATCAGGGCCGTGCCTGGTAGGTGACAGGGCCGTGCCCGGTAGGTGACAGGGCCGGGCCCGGTAGGTGACAGGGCCGGGCCTAGGCAATGAATATTCGTCACTGGCCCGTGTACGGTCGTGTATGAACGAGTTCATATTTTTTTCTTAAAAAAAAACGTTGCCGCACACTACGAATTTCTTCCGCGACCCGCGACCCGCAGCGCAGCAGTCAATCGCTCAACCACTGCGCCAATCGTGCGCCAAATGTACACACCGATACTTTTTTGAGCCACTGACGGGGCACGGTTCGTCCACGTCCCTGGCACGGCCCTATTAAGTGTGGATAGACCTTAATTGTAACAACCAATCACCGTCAAAGGTAGTCAAACAAGGATGTGTGTTAATTAATTTAACATTAACCAATATAACTACGTTAGCACGTACGTAGGTCAATAATATAGGAGCTAGGAGAGGCAAGTGCCTCTAATTTGAGGAGAATTTGTATAATGTACCTAGTAAATTTGCACAAATACTTACAACCTTTGATGAGGAAAATGAAAAATCTATTCTGATCGATCTACAAGTTTAGGCAACGCTTGACTAGATCGGTCTATGGATGAGTGACCATTGTGAATAAATAAAACTGATAGTGATCCAATAAACATCGAGAAACCTTCATCCCATGCAAAGCATGTCAAGTCTTTGGTTCTGGCTGTCACTTGTAGATCTCTGATTGAGAGTCGTTATGGGCGTCAGTCTGTAATAATGACCACCAGTCTTAAGGTGCGAGTTAACCACACGACCGTGACGCGAGACGGAGACGGTCGCGAGTAGCGGTCTCGGGGGATTTGCGAGCGAGATCGTGTCATGAGCCGCTCACAAACTCGCCTCGATTTTAGTCGTTAAAATTATTATTCCATATTGCAATGGAAAGCCAAGTTATCAAATTATTATTGGAGGGTGAAGAATACGGCAATACGATATTTTATAATTATTATAAATATAAACAAAGATAAACCATAACCATAAACGAATGATACACAACTAGAAATCACAAAATATCGTTTACAATATGGAAGTCAATCAAACAATGATTTTTCAATTGATAATAAAATATTCGAGCATTTCGAGAGCGACGCGCAACACCACTCGTGAGCGAGACCAGCTAACGGTCTTATTATTTATTATATACTTTATTATGATGATGCTATCTAGCCGGTTTCGGCCACAGCGATCGCAATCATTGGCTACTCAATGTGATTGAGAGCTCAAATTTGCTGCTATGTTATGTGCTCTCATGTGACTTGCATATCCATGCTTGGCCGACAAGCTCCGAGCAAAAAGCGGACACGTCAGAACACCGTTGACTACGTGATAAATAGTTGCTGTTTATGGTCTAGCTTTGAGGTCGTCGCGTTTCTGGTCCAATTCCGACCTCCTTCTATCCTCAAAGGCCTGTACCTGCCGCTGCACACGACGTCTCCACTCGTACCAATTTTGTGCCTGATTCTCCCAAAGTGTGGGGTCAATGTCGGCTCTCTTCATGTGTCTATTCTGAACATCATTGAAGCGCAGGAACTGCCCACCACGCCTCCGTTTCCCTTCCTGGAGTTCAGAATAGAATATACGCTTAGCTAGCCTTTGTTCCTGCATCCTGGAGACATGTCTACATAACCTAAGCTGGCGACTTATCAGGTAGGCCTCTATACCAAGGACCTTTTCTCGTCTTAGGACGTTTGCGTTTCTTACACGATCTGAACATCTGATTTTCAGTAAGCTCCGGAGGCATTTCAGATGGAATTTGTCTAAGGTCCGTATTTGCTTACGGTAGAGGCACCACGCTTCCGAAGAGTACAAAAGGTTTGAGAGAACTATTGACATGTATACAGAGACCTTTGTAGCCAACCTGAGATCGTGAGAACGGAAAACGTTAGGCTGCAGTTTGCAAAAAGCTGCCGCTGCCGCACAAATGCTTTGATTAATCTCAGCGTCAAGATCACCTTTACTTGTGACTATGCTTCCAAGATATCTGAAACTCTCCACTTGCTTCAACTTACTGCTGATGATTGAGAAGTCTGTTACTATTATAGAGTCTTCTACATCCATTGCCATAACTTCGGTCTTTATGACATTTATTTTAAGACCGATCTTGCAACAAACGTCATTGAGACCACATATCAGCGCCTGTAAACCATCACAAGTATCTGCCACGAAACACAAGTAATGATGCCATAAGAGACTTATGTGCGGGCATTTAATCTTGCCAGTTTAAATAAACCACCATCAGTACATACTTCAGTCATACTTTATTGTACACCACTTAAATGAACATCATGCTCTTCTTACGCGTGTCGCGGTCTAACCAGTGAAGCGTCGCGCGTCTATTGCCTCGTACGCCCCGGTCATGCGGTGAACTCGCACCTTTACAAAGAGGTACCGTACTACCCAGTCACTGCAGTGCAGTTCAGATAAGCAGTTGCTGCTAATAAAAATCAGCGGTAGGTATCTGTTCAACTGAACGTCGACCCCAAAATAGTTGGGCAAAGGCTGGGCAGGTTTATTAAAATACTACGAAGACGCATTGTCTGTCTCATCGTGCCTGTGTTTGGCAGCTTTAACGGACAATTTTTTAAAACATGTTCAATATTTCTTGATTCACTAAAATTGGTAATCCAATTTTTTACAAGCAAATAATTTGGCAGCCCAAAAAATACTAGAAGCTCACAATTCCTTCCTAAACAATTAAACAAGCAGCCAATAAAATAAAATACCAATAAAAACAAAACACAATCGGCATCGCGAAGGGTCGAAAAAAAACGGACAAAATCAAAAACTCGTACCTCAGCGACATTGCCATTGGTAGAAATGGACGCCCAATTTAATCATCAATTTCGTACAAAAAACACATTTCGAGTCCCTATAGACACGTAATATTTATTCCATTTTTTTTCACCAAATGTACCGACACTCGTGTCCTGGAGTGCATTTGAATTTCAGATTTTTCTCCCCTCCCCGACTGGTTCTATTATTCAAATTTTATTTTGGCTGGCCAATGAGACACAGAATAGATACAATACAGAAGCTTAACTTCACACTTCATCAGCCTACTACATTGGAGCGGCCTATGTCAGGCACTAAAACGGAAATAGGCCTCTCCAATCGCACGCCATTTATTTTTATTATGGCCAACTCTCATCCAACTGCTATCAGCCACCTTGCGAATATCGTCACTCCGCCCAGCCTGAGGTGGTCTGACTTTACGTTTGTTGATTCACGTGTCCCGGAACGGTTGTCGGTCCAGCTTGCTTATTCTGTGAGTTACCTCGATAACCTTGATTCTGACATATCATCTTGTTCTAGATTTGATCCCTATAGAGAGACACCAAGCCCTTTCCATAACTCGCTCAAAATAGCGTCATACAACGGGAGAAAACGCGCACACATAGACACGATTCACGTGTGCGACCGGCTTTTTTTTGAGATCGTCGTACGTGCGCGTCTAAGTGTGCGTGCAACTGTTTACAATCGTTGTATGGAGTCAGCCTTCTGTACCCATCTATTCTGTGATTGAGTAAAGCCAACGAAACCAGTGATCAACACCGTTTCACTTGTTTGCCTCCAAATGGATTCACAGCGAGTTTTTGATGAGTTCATGATGGGCTGACGGAGGATAAATAGAGACTAGTGATAACTTGATCTGTGGTGATTAATAGATATCAAGAAGTGAATTTTAGAGACCGTATCGTACGGTTACGTTGCAAACCAGTGGTAAAGAAACCAATATAAGCTGTCCTCTTAATCGATTGAAAATCAAACTGAAATTGAACTCTTCTGTCTAACAATAAACGCATTGGTGCGTTTCAGCATCGATCCAGACCCAGCTCCGAATAAAAACTCGCTTGTCAACTATATGCCAAGAACGCATTCTTGCGTATTTTGGTCAAAGTCAAAGTCAAATATATTTATTCAATTAGGCCAATAAACGGCACTTTTGAACGTCACATAAATTAAAATTAAAAATTAAAAGTAATAAAAAAAATATTTAAAAGTAATAAAAAAAAACAAAAAACAAGATTAAAAAAAAAATATGATTCTACCGTGCATTCGGAAAGTAGATTGTTATGGAGAAGAACGCACAAGAAACTCCATTCACACAATGCGCAGAGGCGACGAGTGTTTGGAAAAGCTGATTGTGGTTAGGAACACCGAAGGTAAAAGATCGCGTGGTCGTTCACCAACAAGATGGACTGAGCAAGTGAAAGACTCGTCGGCCTTTAAATTCTACCCAGTCGTAAGGAACGCGCTGGACAGAAACCGGTGGAGGCAGATCATTCACTCCAGGTGCAATCATGATGCTGACCACGATCCTCAGACATGAGGGACCGACCAAGAGAGAGAGAGAGTCTATCAGGCCAGCCCAAAGTCAAAGTGCGGTAGCGTTTGCTTTAAGCAATTACATTTGCACAATTTCTTGCGATTGCTACCATCTTGACAATGAATAGATTGGTGTTGCTGACAATCTCATCAAAAGCAGTCATAGCTAAACACAATTTCAATAAATGGCCCAATTTTAATCATCATCATCATTTCAGCCGAAAGACGTCTACTGCTGGACATAGGCCTCCCCAGGTGTCGCCACATTGACCGATCCCGTGCGTCTCGCATCCAGCACCTTTCCGCAACCTTAGCCAGGTCATCGGTCCACCTAGTGGAAGGCCAATTTTAATACTCCATAACAACTTAGGGTGACGAAATAAAATCTTCAGTGATTGTTTCTGTAGTTACATTATCAGATAATTTGTTGTCATTTCACTTTGAAACGTACTAAAATCCACTGAAAACTACTACAGTCAATGTATCGTAATAATATTGACAAATACTTTAAACCTACAAGTAACACAATAAATATCTAGGAAATAAAAATCCACGCACAGAAACATAAAACAAGAAAACAAAGGACAATCTGAAAAAGAACAAAACCATTTAATTACAGCATGAAAAAAATAAAATGAAAAGGCGTTCTATTTTCAACTTTATTCAATGTTACGCAACGCTTAAGAAGAGCGGCAACGTAGCATACTATTATTGACCTAATTAGTCAGTGTTACAATGCAAGGGTGCAACGTTGCCATTTCTCTGCATTTGCTGCGTTCTGCATCTCAGTGTAAGAATAATTACATTTAGTTATTTGTATAAAATATGTCAAGCTTGATTAGGACAGAGTGTCATCTGCCGAGTCTTTTCTCAACCATGTTGAGGTCGGCTTGCAGTCTAACTGAATGTCCTTATATTAAATTAAGAGATCTGATATCTACAACCCAGTAACTGGATAACCAGATAACCATTGGTTAGAATACATGTCAAACTTTCGAGCTTCTGTTTAGACCACTAGTAACTACTGTATTTTGTATGTCGGGTTTAGTCAATAGTACGGACGTCAAAACAAATCACAAGCACGCCCCTGGCGGCAAATCAATAATAACTACGCATTAGCGCGCTTTTTCTAACCACTTGCGTGGTGGGGACAGCAGAATATGGCAGTACTGACCGCCTTGGAGTTAAGACGTCGTAGAATCAGTGTCTATCCGTAATATTAGTAAGCAAGATTGTAACTGTGAGTATTGACTATTTGAATAAACCCAGTGTATCGAATAATTTGTGTAATTTCATTTTCACGATTGCACCCACCGACCTGCCCACACACGATGTCTTAACCTAAGGGAATACATCCTGACTGCCCGATGGTTTGTATCTATCGCCAACCTCCTCATCGATCGACGTCTTGATGCGACATGTAGATCTGTTTTAATTTTGTAACGGGATCCAAACGGTTAAATTGTTCTTTCGACATTTATCAGGCTGTGACACTTTCATGGTGGTCGCCACTGTTGATTCTAGCTTTGGTTCAAGTATGCACCTACATAATATACAGGATGTAATGGATACAGGATGTTACTGAAAGTGAGTGAAATATCCGTGCTGCCCTTTTTATTTAGCAATGAATCCCTCATGAGTAAGCCAAATAAAAACAAAAATTGTTTTCAGAAAACTTTACAACCATTATTTTCTTCGCATCCATAAACAAACCATCGAATGATACATTAATATAAAAATAAGACCTCAGCCGGTCCATTCTCATATGTACACCCGGCAAATTAAGCCGGACCATATAAAAAACATTAATGTTTATTAAAGTGCTGAAACCTGGCATCACGACTGTAATTTGGGATTTAATGCCACGCCACTGACCGAGGGTTGTTACGAATAAAAAAGGGAATGTGAGAGGGGGCTCGTAAGATGGGTTCCATGGGGTAGTGAAAAACCTACTTGGAGGTAAGTGTACTTCTTCGGTTAATGCTAAAATAGCCCATGTTTATTACCTAAAGATAAAGCATTGAGGTTCTTGATAATTAAATATGCTCCAGATTTTCTACCATTCCGTCCAACTGGAATTTTTAAGTCAATTGATAAGGCTACATTGAATCGTTTCCCAATTATTTTTATCAATACCAGATTTTTGCAGTATTTAATAACAAGTTCACAGGTATAATTTATGATGCATTGTTTTGGCGTAAATGCCCGTTCAGTCTAACGATATTTTTCTCAAAAAAATTAATTCTAAAAAAACTCTTACGTTCCGTTTTCCCAAACCAAGTGCGGAATACTAAAAGTAATCAGAATTCCGCACAACGATTTTAAATCAGACTGAAATACGACGCCGGACGTATTTTAAATTTACATTTGTTAAAAAAATCGGGCAAGTAATTTAAATTTTTGGTAAAATTTCGTATTCGTTATCCGGTTCAGGAAATATTATTGATAAATAATTATTGACTTCCGTACTGAGAGTAGTTAAATAAATTAATAAAACATACCCGTGATTCGAGTTGGTTTTGGTATTTTGTGTTTTCCTGTTTTTAATTCGAGTTTGGAACAAGGGAATACGTAGGTTTAAATTGAAACAAATAAACAATATAAAAGATAGATAACGTTTTTGGAAACACTCGCTTATAAATAAAAAGAGATGTTTTTAAATAAGTCTATGCTTACAATTGATACAGTGAGATAGTGGTCAAGCGAAAACCAAACAAGAAAAAAAAAGTTGTAAAATCAAATTATTAGGTGTTTACTTTTTTACAAAAAGTTATGGTCCTGTACTCTTTATTCTCTTCTTGTCATATATCTATATTTTTCTTACTAAGAAAACTGTACTGTTATTTTTGATTCTATTAAATAAAATACAATACCAGCTACTTCTAGTCTCTTCTAGTTTATTCCTTCAACAAAAATAAGTTGCTATTATACAGCGAATAATAAAAAGTATGAAAGGATCGTAGCAGGTGGCGTTCTGTAGTTTCTGCCTACCCCCATGGGAAAAAGGCGTGAGTTTATTATGTATGTATTATACAGCGTGTTTACGTATGCACATTTAATAACAGTATTAATTATGGAATCAGGTTCCTTTCAAAAGCTTGAACTTTTAGATATAAATTTATGTAAGTCTATAGATGGTGCTTGATCAGATTGATATTAGTAGAAAATTTATTCATTGTCCTAGTTGTGAGAACCATGATCCTTACCTGAATATGTACTTTGTATGTACTTCTTTAGCTTCGTTTATGTTAGATTGTAGCGATGGCGTTTGTACGTTCTGCCTATCCCCATGAGAAAAAGCTGTGACTTTATGTACCTGGTGCTACCAGGACTAATGTGTAGTTAGCAAAGAAATGTTCAGAATAATGACAAAAAACATCGTTTCCTGTCTCCTAATGTCCTGACTATTAACTGGCGGTCACGTACTTACCCTGCCGTGTGACAACGTGACTATATTGACATCTTGACAGAGCTCACTAATGAGCCGTTTCTTTGGAAATGTACTGTAATTTATTTTTTGTGTTGGAAACGCTCAAGATTACCCTATTCCTACCATTTCATCTGATTTTCATGTTTACCTAGAAGTAGCTCTTTTACAAGTTTTTATGTAACTTGCAATGTACGTAACAATAACGTATATGGGTGAAATGTGGCAACTGAATTTTAAAGCAGTTATCCTCAACAGATTAAGATGAAGTTTTGCATACGAGTACACGTTTAGTTTGGATGATAATGCATGGTTAGCTAAGTAACGACATTCTATATCCAATATGGTGGATGGCCCAAGATGGCATACTAGTTATTTTTTGTGCTCTGCCATGATATGGGTATCAAATGAAAGGTTTTTCTGAGAAAAATACAAAAAAAGCTTGTTTTAAAAAAAGGTTTTATTAACTGAATTATTTATCGTAACACCAAAGACTTCTAAGTAAAAGTTATCGAGAAGGAACTCTGTTGTCTCCATTTGTATGTCCTGCATTTATGTCTAGCTTTAACCAAAATATGTGGATATCACTTTAATGTACCTGTTAACGGTTCCACCTAATTATGCAAGTCATATTCCGAATTTAATACAAATGGAACCAGGAGCAGATTAAATGAAATAATTGATGATATATTCGCCCATGATTTTGTCGTTGATGGAAACATGTTTACACGAAATCTCACCTATAAGAATACTCTGCAGTATATTTTAAATTATGATTTTCTTGCTCCTCCGCTGTTATTTCTGATTTTATTTTCGCGTGGGAATCCATGATAGTTTAACTATTATTTTTTGTCGAGCTCCAAAGGCTCGGTGCTTTACTGAAGGTCGCCACTGTTGATTTTGGCTTCAGTAGTTGCAGTGGTTGAGAATACTGAAAAAAAGGAAAGTTATGATGCAAATAAAAAGGTTTACGTCGCCACTTGCTACTTGGTTTTCACTAATTTGTTATACTAACAATCGAAAATAATCTCCTATACACGACCTACATTCCTTCATTGAATGGTTTGAGTGTTTGCACAAGCCATTGCAAACACTCAAGATTAGCCAGCCATAACTCAAAAAAATCGTACCTCCCCACCTCAATGTTCACGACACATATAAGATATAATTCACATTACAATAAGAGCGTTCCATCATGGCGGCGCGGCGATCACGTCTATCTGTCACTTTCGCTCCGTTTAACGTCAATAAAAGAATGAAGTTACTTTGTGGAGTGGGTGTAAATCTCGGGGATTGGAGATTTTTAGATGTGACGGCGTAAAGAGAGGTTTTGGAACGGAGTTCCTTTTCGCACGTTATGGTTCTGATTTGTTTGCAGGCTGAAGGGCTAGACTGAAAACTAAACTAAAAAGTGTAACAATGAAAAAAAACGACACCAAAAACTGAAACTTGTTTGCAGTGATTTTTGAAGCATTGCCCGATTACCTAGGAAACTAAAGCATTTTTATACAAATAAATACAAATAACATATTCAAAAATATTTATGATTTTAAAGTTTAAATAATCATTTTTACGTCATAAATTATGCTAGGCACAGCGTGCTGCATGCAGGATAGTACAAGCGAAGATCCGAAGACGTACGAGCGCGCGCTGACTAGACACATACAGTACCAACGCCAGCAGCAACTATTGTGTGTTTACACTGAGCATCAGCTGTGTTTTTGGTTTTTTTATGTTTCGTCATATTTTACGCAACTGAAAGACTGTAAATTTAATTAATCGAACTCCGTTCCAACCAGATGTCCGTAAGACACCTCTCTTTTTTAGTCGTACGTAATGTGATATCAACAGTTGCTATTTATTGTTAGACCACCAGACAGTATATCAGTCTCCTCCACCTGCCTTTATATTGGTTCTTCAGATTCCTCGATAAACATGTTTGCCATAGCCAAGGCTAAAACTTGAGAGCTCATAATAAAACGTAGTGAAAAGTAAGTGTTTTGCCTCGTAACAAGAGAAATTATATAAGCCATTTATGCACAAACAATATTGCAATATACGGACAGACCACCGGTTTCACTTTTAGCGTTCGTTAACTCAAAGAAAAATAAAGAACACTTCTTATAGGACCACTCTGTTCACTGTCCGTCTGTTTTAAGTTTAGCAGTAGGTATTACACATTTCATAACGGTAACCTTTGTATGTTTACTTGATGCTTGCAGAACTATCATGTCTCTGGCAAAGATCATTCTTTTTGCAACAATTTTTGGCAAATATTGTGTCGTAACCTACCCGTATCGCACGCTCTAAACACACCCCACATCCGCTGAGTCGGCGTCCAGACGCGTGTTCTTTATGACAGACCCACAAAATATCGCCGCCTTTATTTGAATCGCAATGTTATCATCTCAACTCGAGGGGGCTTCAGCCCTTACTACCTTTCAGATTGTGTGTGTGTTTTAGGTTGGAGTTACGTAGCTAGGTGCTTTAGTTAAGGCTCAAACAGATAGGTGCGTCGACCATTTTTAAGAAAATGTTCTACGTCAAAGCATTTATTATTTCCTTTCACCGCTGTCTTTGGTAGTAATCGAGAGAGAATGTTTTTATTACTGCAGTAGCAATGTGGGCAGTAAAAATTCACAGAACGCGCCTGTTCTTCGAGTAGATAGAACTGGAAGATTCTGGTATGGTGTGTACCAGAAGAAACAGCGTTGGCAGACGAACAGAGTAGATCGATGACCTGGTGAACACTGTAGGAGTCGACTGGTGAAGCAAGAATCCGGTTGATGTCCGGTTGGCGAAGCCTAAGTCCAACTGTGGACGTCTTTACTCATTCTTGGTACCACGCTTTGACTATATTCTGGCCCCCAGTACACCTAGCAATAGCCGTATTTATGTGTATTCAGTCTTTGTTTTCCTTTAAGTCTAGAATTTTTATGAGCTCTTGATTTAAGAGCATACATAGAAGGGGTGATGATCTGCGAATAATAGTGTATCGTAAAGTTGAGATATATTGTAGATTTTTGAATAGGGGTAGATTTATGCCTGAGGGTTTTAAAAGCTTGCTGTTTTCGTGATATATTTCTATAAAAAAGCCTGGTCGCTCATTTTTAAAGATGTATCCATATTATTATGATCACGTACTTTTCGAAAACCCAGACCGTATTGAGATAAAACAATAGAGGCAGAAAATACAGGCGATTAAAATTCCATTGATTTTCGGACAACTAGACGGCTAGATTTGCTTCTCAGACTACCCATCTTTATCATCTGGAACTATGTTGGGGTTAGCTTGCAGTCTAGCCAGATGCAGCAGAATAGCATGAAGCAACTGTCTGTCTATCCTACACAATCTAGTTACTTTGTTTCTAACACATTTTTTTTTCTGGCTTTCAGGAGTAGCAGTGGTTTGGGCATAGTGCGGTGGGATTGTCCCAATTAAACAAACACAAATTTTGATCCGGCGAGATTGATTTGGGCATACGCTAGGAGATACTTTCTTAGTGTCACCGTTATCGTCTGACTGTGACTGAGACTCACATCAGTCATCTCTATCTACTCCAACACCAGATTTACCGCAAAATTCCAACCTAAACACAGACACCACAAAATCCAGACAAGCTTCCCAAAAATATAGTTCTAAACAAGTCACAAGAACTCCAAGAACTACATTCTTATCGCGTTCATACGTCATTAAAGTTTTCATTCGGTAAAGTACAGACGCGCACAAAAATGGTAATTTGATGTCGTACACTCGCTTTGCGATGTATAAAGACAAACTCAGAATATTTTGTTGCGACGGAAGAATGTTTTGTGCACAGCTGCTGAGTTTAAACGGAGGGTTGTGCCACTTGAGGAAATATTATTATGAATACTTGTTATTTTTGAAAGATTTGTACTTGATTTTAGGTAAAAGTTCCCATATTTATTTAACATAGTTCTCACGCGAACCGTGGATTTTTCCGGGATAAAAATTAGCATATGTACTATTCCAACCAATAATCTATCTTTGTGTCAAATTTCATCTAGATCCGTTCAGCCGTTCTGGCGTGATTGAGTGACAAACATACACCACACATCCATCCAAACTTACGCATTTATAATATTAGTAAAATATTGTGGGCCAATTGTGCAATTTTCTAATAACATTAACACGAGGTAAAAAATAATAACCTCTTTTTTCGAAGTCGGTTAAAATAATGCTTCGGCTTTTGTATTGTGCATTGAGCTTCGACCAACAATATGTTGGTTGGTACATGGTTGATACATTGAGCATAATTTTTGTGTTTCTCTTACCTTTATTTAACTATCTGTTACTTTGGTTGAGAAGACTTCAAATAACGTTGCTTTTTCTACAAAACTTGTCTTTGAGATTTGCTAAAGAGCAGTGGTGGCCCAGTGGTCACGGCAGCGACTTACAAGTTGAAGTTCGTGGGTTCAAACCCAAGCAGGGACTTATTTTTTTTTAATAATTTCATCACCACTCCTCTCAAAACGGTGAAGGAAAACATCGTGAGGAAACCGGCATGTCTTAGAACCAAAAACTCGAGGCCATGTGACATCCACCAACCTGCAATGGGCCCACGTGGTGGATTAAGGCCACGGCTCTCTGTGAAAGGGGAAAGGGCCACAAAGGACCAAATGGGAGTCTTAGTGTGGAAAAGGGAATCTATCCTATCCTAGTCTTTGCCAAACGGCAAAACGCATCCACGTACAAAATGCCACGATTACCACCTCACACCGACGTATCGTAGATGTACCACCACGGGCAGTGACGCATCATAAAGCGGCTAAATCGCTTGTCGGCGGCCATTTACATAAACATAAACCGTGCCGAAGCCGTGTCGGAACAAAATGCAAACCGGAGCGTTACCGGAGTATCGGGAAAAATGTAGTCATGTACAACAAGGTTGTGGGAAAGGATGGCTAATGTTCATAGAATAATAGTCGTAACAGTCTATTCTAGTAGAATGGGGCTCGGGGTAAAATAATAACAGCTAAAAGTGTAGATTTTCCAAGGTAAGGATTTGCTTGCAGCCAAGGTCGGATGTAGATATAGCGAGTTTTCTTCGTGCCTCGAAAAGCAAGTTAAGGCATTGGTCCCGGCAGTCATCTATTGTAAGGAGGTAGCTCAGGGAGCTCTAATAATAAACAGAAATTACTTTCAACTTGTATTGACTCAACAACGTGCCTGTTCTAAGGCCACTTTTTCAGAATTGGCAAGCAAAGCTCAACATAAAACATCTTCAATGAATTTTCTAGCGTTCTGATTTCAATCACCTTTCAAAACTAAATAGTTATCTGTTGCCAGTCTTATAATAGGCAGAAAGTTGCCTCTAAATAGCTAAGAAGGCCTCATATGAGCTACGCCCCTACGAACAGAATCGTGTGAAGTGCCTCTATTCTACGTTTTTAAAAGTTACATCAATCCTACCTATGCTTCCACCTATATGTGAGGCGTAGCTCAGGCAGCTCAAATAATAAGCAGAAATTACTTTTAATTTCTAATGATTCAACAACGTGCCTGTTCTAAGGCCGCTTTTTCAGAATTGACCAGCAAAGCGAACCAAAAAAAAACTTCAATTATTTTCCTATCGTTATGATTGCAATCACCTTGTAAAACTAAATAGTTATCTATTGGCAGCTTTAAAATAGGCAAGGAGGTTGCCTCTAAATAAGTAAGGAGTCTAGAATAGAATAGAGTAGAATAGAATAGAATAGAATAGAATAGAATAGAATAGAATAGAATAGAATAGAATAGAATAGAATAGAATAGAATAGAATAGAATAGAATAGAATAGAATAGAATAGAATAGAATAGAATAGAATAGAATAGAATAGAATATTATTTATTTGCTCAGAATGTAGGTATTTACAATAAGGTGGTTACAATAATATTAAGAATCCATGTACATTTTACCATTTTGGCATGCAAACATTGATGCATTTTATCATCAAACATACAAAACATTGATAAACAACACAACTAAAATTTATCAGCTAGAAAATCCGACACGGAATAGTAACATTTATTTAATAGAAGTATAGTTAGTTTCTTTTTGAAAGTTGTTACTGATTCCTCTTTTATGGAATTAGGAATGTGGTTAAAAATAACCGGTGCCATACCAAAAATACTTTTCGTCAACAAAGCAGTCCTATATCCACCTGTGCGTAACAAGTTTTGGTATTGAGATCGCAAAGTTACGTTTCGGCATCTACTTTCCGATAAAGTTAAAAATAGATGTCGATTACATTTAACAAAAAGAGCAATTTCTAAAATGTAAAGGCACGGAAATGTCAACAAATTATAACTTTTAAAAAAAGGAACACAGCTATCAGTAACTTTCAAACCAAATATTGCTCGTAGGCAGCGTTTTTGGGCCTTAAAGATACTCTCCCTTTCGGTACAATTGCCCCAATATATAATACCAAATCTCAAAATAGAAACGACAAGACTATGATATGCTAGTAATACTGTTTTGATATTAACTTTTTTTTTTAGATTATAAAGTGCATAAGCAGATGCGCTAAGTTTTTTACAGATTTCTTCAGCTTGTGCTTTCCATGTCAGTTGACTGTCAATTAAAATTCCTAGAAATTTTGTAACATCTACCCTGTCTACATTTTGACTATTATAATTAATATTTAGATCGTTGATACGAAGTCTTTGGTAAAAATGCATTATTTTTGTTTTTTGTAAGTTTATTTGCAAGTTGTTAGTATTTAGCCAATTTATTATCATTTTAATGGTGTAGTTTATATCATTTTCATAATTGTCATTATTGATGCATTTTAAGAGTGCTGTACTATCGTCGGCAAACAGTACCATAGGATGGTGGATTTGGCGCGGCAGGTCATTAATGTAAATTAAAAATAACGGAGGCCCAAGAACGCTTCCCTGGGGTACACCTAATTTAATTTCTCTATTGGAAGACAAGTATTTTTTTTCTAATTTAGTCTTTATGCATACTTTGTTAATTTCTGTCATCTGTTTGCGACCGGTTAAATATGTTTTTATTAGGTTCAGTATATTACCTCGAATGCCATAGGCGTTTAGTTTTTGAAGCAGTATGTTATGGTTGACATAATCGAATGCTTTCGACATATCTGTATATATAGCACATATAGGCGTTTTAGTATCAACATTCGACATAATAGTATTCAATAGGTCAAAAATTTCCATATTTATATTCCTATTTTTCCTGAACCCGTATTGCTCATGGCATAGTATATTATATTTAGTCAGGAAAGATGATATTGCTTCATATATAACTTTTTCTATTATTTTGGAAAAAATGGATAGTAAAGCTATCGGCCTATAGTTCGACATATCATTCTTACTGTTCTTTTTATGAATTGGTTTTACAATTACAGTTTTTAATTTGTCAGGAAATGTACCTGATGATATGCTAACGTTAATAATATGAGATAAAGGGCCAGCTATACTATTAGCCAGCTGAGACATGGACACTACGAGAACTGGAACGGAAAAAGATAGATGCTCTAGAAATGTGGTGTTGGAGAAGAATGCTTGGCATTTCTTGGACAGAATTCCGCACTAACATCTCCATACTCCAAGAACTCGGCATCAAGCAGCGTCTATCAGCAATATTACAGTCTCGCATACTGAAATTCTTTGGCCATGTCTCGAGGCGGAATGGCGACTCCATTGAGCGCCTGGTGGTGCAGGGCAGAGTGGACGGTAACAGGCCACGCGGGAGGTCACCGATGAGGTGGACCGACCAAATTAAATCTGCGATAGGAGGTCCAGTAAATGAATGCGCTAAACTTTCATCTAACAGAGCCAAATGGAGAGAGATCGTCAGGCGTGCGACAAGAACACCAGCGATCGGACAAAATTCATCGTGACCACGACCGCCCTGTCAAGAGCGAAACGAATAAGAAGAAGGAAATACTATTAGCCACAAATTTTATAACTTGAGTGGAAATCCCGTCATAACCAAAGCTCCTTTTATTTTTTAGTGATTTAATTATTCTTATCACATCTTGAGGTATGACTGGTGGCACAAATATTGAGTTTGGGTTATAGTATATCTTCTTAACGTCGTGCATTTGGTTATTAGGTATATTAGTAATTTGGTCTATGAAAAAATTATTAAAAGACTCTGCTATTTCTTTCGGATCCGTTATTGTCTGATTATTATTTCTTATCTGTGTAATTGGTTCCCTATTCTTTTTGCTGTTATTTATTATTTGCCATGAGGTTTTTGATTTATTCTTCGAGTTCTTGATTAAGTAATTATTTTGGGCTTTCTGAGTTAATTTAATTATTTTTTTAAACCGCTTAGAGTAAGTGACAAAAGCGTTTTTATTTTCTGGTGAAGGCCTAAGTCTATGTTTCCAAAGTAAATTTCGTTGCCTTTTACTGCATAATCTAATACCACGCGACAGCCATTTAATTGGTTTTTCTGATTTTATTGTCACTAGTTTATACGGAAAACATAAGTCATGCATAAGCTTAAATATTTCAAAGAATTTATCATACGCTTTGTTCGAATCCTCTGTGTTATATACGTCAGAGAACGATAGATTTTGCAGATAATTTATTATGGCCAACTCTCATCCAACTGCTACCAGCCACCTTGCGAATATCGTCACTCCGCCCAGCCTGAGGTTGTCTGACTTTACGTTTGTTGATTCACGTGTCCCGGAACGGTTGTCGGTCCAGCTTGCTTATTATGTGAGTTACGTCGATAACCTTGATTCTGACATATTATCTTGTTCTAGATTTGATCCCTATAGAGATACACCAAGCATAACCCTTTCCATAACTCGCACAAAAGAGCTTCATACAACGGGAGAAAACGCGCACACATAGACACGCTTCACGTGCGCGACCGGCTTTTTTTTGAGATCGTCGTACGTACGCGTCTATGCGTGCGTGCGACTGTTTACAATCGTTGTGTGGAGTCGGCCTTCTGTACCCATCTATTCTGTGATTAAGGAAAGCCAACAAAACCAGTGATCAACACCGTTTCACTTGTTTGCCTCCAAATGGATTCACAGCGAGTTTTTGATGAGATCATGATGGGCTGACGGAGGATAAATAGAGAAGAGTGATAACTTGATCTGTGGTGATTAATAGATATCAAGAAAAGAATTTTAGAGACCGTATCGTACGGTTACGTTGCAAACCAGTGGTAAAGAAACCAATATAAGCTGTCCTCTTAATCGATTGAAAATCAAACTGAAATTGAACTCTTCCGTCTAACAATAAACGCATTGGTGCGTATCAGCATCGATCCAGACCCAGCTCCGAATAAAAACTCGCTTGTCAACTATTTGCCAACAACGCATTCTTGCGTATTTTGGTCACACAATGCGCAGAGGCGACGAAAGTTTGGAAAAGCTGATTATGGTTAGGAACACCGAAGGTAAAAGATTGCGTGGGCGTTCACCAACAAGATGGACCGAGCAAGTGAAAGACTCGTCGGCCTTTAAATTCTACCCGGTCGTAAGGAACGCGCTGGACAGAAACCGTTGGAGGCAGATCATCCACTCCAGGTGCAACCATGATGCTGAGCACGATCCTCAGACATGAGGGACCGACCAAGAGAGAGAGAGAGTCTATCAGGCCAGCCCAAAGTCAAAGTGCGGTAGCGTTTGCTTTAAGCAATTAGATTTGCACAATTTCTTGCAATTGCTACCATCTTGACAATGAATAGATTGGTGTTGCTGACAATCTCATCAAAAGCAGTCATAGTTAAACACAATTTCAAAAAATTGCCCAATTTTAATCATCATCATCATTTCAGCCGAAATACGTCCTGCTGGACATAGGCCTCCCCAGGTGACGCCACATTGACCGATCCCGTGTCGCATCCAGCGCCTTCCCGCAACCTTAACCAGGTCATCGGTCCACCTAGTGGTAGGCCAATTTTAATAGTCCATAACAAGTATGGGTGACGAAATAAAATCTTCAGTGATTTTTTCTGTAGTTACATTATCAGATAATTTTTTACCATTTCACTTTGAAACGTACTAAAATCCACTGAAAACTACTACAGCCAATGTATCGTAATAATATTGACAAATACTTTAAACCTACAAGTAACACAATAAATATCTAGGAAATAAAAATCCACGCACAGAAACATAAAACAAGAAAACAAAGGACAATCTGAAAAAGAACAAAACCATTTAATTACAGCATGAAAAAAATAAAATGAAAAGGCGTTCTATTTTCAACTTTATTCAATGTTACGCAACGCTTAAGAAGAGCGGCAACGTAGCATACTATTATTGACCTAATTAGTCAGTGTTACAATGGAAGGGTGCAACGTTGCCATTTCTCTGCATTTGCTGCGTTCTGCATCTCAGTGTGAGAATAATTACATTTAGTTATTAGTATAAAATATGTCAAGCTTGATTAGGAAAGAGTGTCATCTGCCAAGTCTTTTCTCAACCTTGTTGAGGTCGGCTTGCAGTCTAACTGTATGTCCGTATATTAAATTAAGAGATTGCCTATCTGATCTCTACAACCCAGTAACTGGATAACCAGATAACCATTGGTTAGAATACATGTCAAACTTTCGAGCTTCTGATTAGACCACCAGTAACTAATGTGTTATGTATGTCGGGTTTAGTCAATGTACGTCAATACAAATCACAAGCACGCCCCTGGCGGCAAATCAATAATAACTACGCATTAGCGCGCTTTTTCTAACCACTTGCGTGGTGGGGACAGCAGAATATGGCAGTACTGACCGCCTTGGAGTTAAGACGTCGTAGAATCAGGTTCTATCCGTAATATTAGTAAGCAAGATTGTAACTGTGAGTATTGACTATTTGAATAAACCCAGTGTATCGAATAATTTGTGTAATTTCATTTTCACGATTGCACCCACCGACCTGCCCACACACGATGTCTTAACCTAAGGGAATACATCCTGACTTCCCGATGGTTTATATCTATCGGCAACCTCCTCATCGATCGACGTCTTGATGCGACATGTAGATCTGTTTTAATTTTGTAACGGGATCCAAACGGTTTAATTGTTCTTTCGACATTTATCAGGCTGTGACACTTTCATGGTGGTCGCCACTGTTGATTCTAGCTTTGGTTCAAGTATGCACCTACATAATATACAGGATGTAATGGATACAGGATGTTACTGAAAGTGAGAGAAATATCCGTGCTGCCTTTTTTATTTAGCAATGAATCCCTCATGAGTAAGCCAAATAAAAACAAAAATTGTTTTCAGAAAACTTTACAACCATTATTTTCTTCGCATCCATAAACAAACCATCGAATGATACATTAATATAAAAATAAGACCTCAGCCGGTCCATTCTCATATGTACACCCGGCAAATTAAGCCGGACCACATAAAAAACATTAATGTTTATTAAAGTGCTGAAACCTGGCATCACGACTGTAATTTGGGATTTAATGCCACGCCACTGACCGAGGGTTGTTACGAATAAAAAAGGGAATGTGAGAGGGGGCTCGTAAGATGGGTTCCATGGGGTAGTGAAAAACCTACTTGGAGGTAAGTGTACTTCTTCGGTTAATGCTAAAATAGCCCATGTTTATTACCTAAAGATAAAGCATTGAGGTTCTTGATAATTAAATATGCTCCAGATTTTCTACCATTCCGTCTAACTGGAATTTTTAAGTCAATTGACATAAGGCTACATTGAATTGTTTCCCAATTATTTTTATCAATACCAGATGTTTTGCAGTATTTAATAACAAGTTCACAGGTATAATTTATGATGCATTGTTTTGGCGTAAATGCCCGTTCAGTCTAACGATATTTTTCTCAATTAAATTAACTCTAAATAAACTCTCTAACGTTTCGTTTTCCCAACCCAAGTACGGAATACTAAAAGTAATCAGAATTCCGCACAACGATTTTAAATCAGACTGAAATACGACGCCGGACGTATTTTAAATTTACATTTGTTAAAAAAATCGGGCAAGTAATTTAAATTTTTGGTAAAATTTCGTATTCGTTTTCCGGTTCAGGAAATATTATTGATAAATAATTATTGACTGCCGTTCTGAGAGTAGTTAAATAAATTAATAAAACATACCCGTGATTCGAGTTGGTTTTGGTATTTTGTGTTTTCCTGTTTTTAATTCGAGTTTGGAACAAGGGAACACGTAGGTTTAAATTGAAACAAATAAACAATATAAAAGATAGATAACGTTTTTGGAAACACTCGCTTATAAATCAAAAGAGATGTTTATAAATAAGTCTATGCTTACAATTCATACAGTGAGATAGTGTTCAAGCGCGAGCCAATCAAGAAAAATAAAAAAAAATGTTGTATAATCAAACTATTAGGTGTTTACTTTTTTACAAAAAGTTATGGTCCTGTACTCTTTAGTATCTTCTTGTCATATATCTATATTTTTCTTACTAAGAAAACTGTACTGTTATTTTTGATTCTATTAAATAAAATTCAATACCAGCTACTTCTAGTTTCTTCTAGTTTATTTCTTCATCAACAAAAATAAGTTGCTATTATACAGCGAATAATAAAAAGTATGAAAGGATCGTAGCAGGTGGCGTTCTGTAGTTTCTGCCTACCCCCATGGGAAAAAGGCGTGAGTTTATTATGTATGTATGTATTATACAGCGTGTTTACGTATTCACATTTAATAATAGTATTTATTATGGGATCAGGTTCCTTTCAATTGAAAAAGCTTGAACTTTTAGATATAAATTTATGTAAGTCTATAGATGGTGCTTGATCAGATTGATATTAGTAGAAAATTTATTCATTGTCCTAGTTGTGAGAACCATGATCCTTACCTGAATATGTACTTCTTTAGCTTCGTTTATGTTAGATTGTAGCGATGGCGTTCTGCACGTTCTGCCTATCCCCATGAGAAAAAGCTGTGACTTTATGAACATAGTGCTACCAGGACTAATGTGTAGTTACCAAAGAAATGTTCGGAATAATGACAAAAAACATCGTTTCCTGTCTCCTAATGTCCTGACTATTAACTGGCAGTCACGTACTTCCCCTGCCGTGTGACAACGTGACTATATTGACATCTTGACAGAGCTCAGTAATGAGCCGTTTCTTTCGAAATGTACTGTAATTTAGTTTTTGTGTATCATCATATATTATCGTTCAAGATTAACCAATTCCTAACATTTAATCTGGTTTTCACGCTTACCTAGAAGTAGAGCTCTTTTTTCGGTTTAGCTATCGGAATGGAACTCTGTTGTCTCCATTTGTATGTCCTGCATTTAGGGCTAGCTTTAAAAAAATGTGGTTATCACTTTAATGGTAAGTATTCCTAATAACGGTTCCACCAAATTGCATGTTGGCCGACAATACTCCGAAGAAGAAACAGGGTATATACTGTGCCTCATCCATATTTTACTTTTACTAAACGATTCTTTTTTATCAAGAACCATTTCTATATAATACAATAAATAATTCCACTGCAAACATGTTGTAAGCTAACATGCAAAAAACGGATTACTGAATTTCTTACTACTAAAAATTATGATGATACTGAATCCCTTCTTACAACAATAAAGTAACTCGAAATAAACACACACACTCACTCAAACTCTCACACACACACACACTTACTAACACACACACGAGCGCGCACTCACACATTAATGTATTGGACTGTTATTAATCTGTTCTAAATTATTTTAGTAATTATGTAACAGTCTAAGAAATACTACTTGTCCTATTTTCGGGTAATGAGGGCTGTTTGTCCTTAATACAGGCTACTAAGTAACCTAGCTAGGCCATCAGATCGTGAAATTGTATTGTTACCTAATCATCATTGATGTAAACTATTCCTAAATTGTCATAATATCCTACTTTGTAACAGACTGTACCACTTTTTCATGAAAAAAAAAAATATGCTAGTCATATTCCGAATTTTAAGATTTGTAGATTAAATTCAATTATTGGTGAAATAATCATGCATGATGATGCCCGTGATTTTGACGTTAATGGAAACATGTTTACACGAAAACTCACCTACAAGAATACTCTGCAGTATATTATTTATATATATATATAATATATATATATATAATATATATTATTGTATGTTATTTCTGATTTTATTTTCGCGTGGGAATCCATGATAGTTGAATTATTTTTTTTGTCGAGCTCCAATGGCTCGGTGCTTTAATGAAGGTCACCACTGTTGATTTTGGCTTCAGTAGTTGCAGTGGTTGAGAATACTGAAAAAAAGGAAAGTTATGATGCAAATAAAAAGGTTTGCTACTTGGTTTTCACTAATTTTTATACCAACAATCGAAAATAATCTCTTATACACGACCTACATTCCTTCTTTGAATGGTTTGAGTGTTTGCACAAGCCATTGCAAACACTCAAGATTAGCCAGCCATAACTCAAAAAAAGTCGTACCTCCCCACCTCAATGTTCACGCCACATATAAGATATAATTCACATTACAATAAGAGCGTTCCATCATGGCGGCGCGCGGCGATCACGTCTATCTGTCACTTTCGCTCCGTTTAACGTCAATAAAAGAATGAAGTTACTTTATGAATAGTAAAGAGTGGGTGTAAATCTCGGGGATTGGAGGTTTTTAGATGTGACGGCGTAAAGAGAGGTTTTGGAACGGAGTTCCTTTTCGCACGTTATGGTTCTGATTTGTTTGCGGGCTGAGAGGCTAGACTGAAAAAAGTGTAACAATGATAACAAACCACACCAAAAACTGAAACTTTTTTGCAGTGATTTTTGAAGCATTTCTCGATTACCTAGGAAACTAAAGCATTTTTATACAAATAAATACAAATAACATATTCATAAATATTTATGATTTTAAAGTTTAAATAATCATTTTTACGTCATAAATTATGCTAGGCACAGCGTGCTGCATGCAGGATAGTACAAGCGAAGATCCGAAGACGTACGAGCGCGCGCTGACTAGACACATACAGTACCAACGCTAGCAGCAACTATTGTGTGTTTACACTGAGCATCAGCTGTGTTTTGTTTTTTAAGTTTCGTCATATTTTTTTACGTAACTGAAAGACTGTAAATTTAATTAATCGAACTCCGTTCCAACCAGATGTCTGTAAGATACCTCTCTTTTTTAGTCGTACGTAATATGATATCAGCAGTTGCTATTTATTGTTAGACCACCAGACAGTATATCAGTTTCCTCTACCTGTCTTTCTATTGGTTCTTCAGATTCCTTGATGAACATGTTTGCCATAGCCAAGGCTAAAACTTGCGAGCTCATAACAAAACGTAGTAAAAAGTAAGTGTTTTGCCTCGTAACAATATAAATTTTATAAGTCATTTATGCACAAACAATATTGCAATATACGGACTGACCACCGGTTTCACTTTTAGCGTTCGTTACCCCAAAGAAAAAATAAAGAACCCTTCTTATAGGACCACTCCGTTCACTGTCCGTCTGTTTTAAGTTTAGCAGTAGGTATTACACATTTCATAACGGTAACATTTGTATGTTTACTTGATGCTTGCAGAACTATCATGTCTCTGGCAAAGATCATTCTTTTTGCAACAATTTTTGGCAAATATTGTGTCGTAACCTACCCGTATCGCACGCTCTAAACACACCCCACATCCGCTGAGTCGGCGTCCAGACGCGTGTTCTTTATGACAGACCCACAAAATATCGCCGCCTTTATTTGAATCGCAATGTTATCATCTCAACTCGAGGGGGCTTCAGCCCTTACTACCTTTCAGATTGTGTGTGTGTTTTAGGTTGGAGTTACGTAGCTAGGTGCTTCAGTTAAGGCTCAATAGGTGCGACGACCATTTTTAAGAAAATGTTCTACGTCAAAGCATTTATTATTTCCTTTCGCCGCTGTCTTTGGTAGTAATCGAGAGAGAATGTTTTTATTACTGCAGTAGCAATGTGGGCAGTAAAAATTCACAGAACGCGCCTGTTCTTCGAGTAGATAGAACTGGAAGATTCTGGTATGGTGTGTACCAGAAGAAACAGCGTTGGCAGACGAACAGAGTAGATCGATGACCTGGTGAAGACTGTAGGAGTCGACTGGTGAAGCATGATCCTGGTCGATGTGGAGATGTTGGGCGAAGCCTAAGTCCAGCTGTGGACGTCTTTACTCATTCTTGGTACCACGCTTTGACTATATTCTGGCCCCCAGTACTTATACCTAGCAATAGCCGTATTTATGTGTATTCAGTCTTTGTTTTCCTTTAAGTCTAGAATTTATATGAGTTCTTGATTTAAGAGCACACAAAGAAGGGGTGATGATCTGCGAATAATAGTGTATCGTAAAGTTGAGATATATTGTAGATTTTGAATAGGGGTAGATTTATGCCTGGGGGTTTTGAAAGCTTGCTGTTTTCGTGATATATTTCTATAAAAAGCCTGGTCTCCCATTTTAAAGATATATCCATATCAATATGTTACATACTTTCTGAAAACCCAGGCCATATTCAGACAAAACAATAGACGCAGAAAATACAGGCGATTAAAATTCCATTTATTTTCGGACAACTAGACGGCTAGAGCTGCTTCTCAGACTACCCATCTTTATCATCTGGAACTATGTTGGGGTCTAAGTAAGCTTGCAGACTAGCCAGATGCAGCAGAATAGCATGAAGTAACTGCCTGTCTGTCCTACACAATCCAGTTACTTTGTTTCTAACACAAAATTTTGATCCGGCGAAATTGATTTGGGCATACGCTAGGAGATACTTTCTTAGGGTCACCGTTATCGTCTGACTGTGACTGAGACTCACATCAGTCATCTCTATCTACTCCAACACCAGATTTACCGCAAAATTCCAACCTAAACACAGACACCACAAAATCCAGACAAGCTTCCCAAAAATATAGTTCTAAACAAGTCACAAGAACTCCAAGAACTACATTCTTATCGCGTTCATACGTCATTAAAGTTTTCATTCGGTAAAGTACAGACGCGCTCAAAAATGGTAATTTGATGTCGTACACTCGCTTTGCGATGTATAAAGACAAACTCAGAATATTTTGTTGCGACGGAAGAATGTTTTGTGCACAGCTGCTGACTTTAAGCGGAGGGTTGTGGCACTTGAGGGAATATTATTATGAATACTTGTTATTTTTGAAAGATTTGTACTTGAATTTAGGTAAAAGTTCCCATATTTATTTAGTGTTAAGTTTATCAAATCAAATCAAATCAAATATGTTTATTTGTTCGAATATGGTAAAAAAGATGTTACAATATTGGTTCCAGCATATCCTGCCATATTTATTTATTTATTTAAACTTCATGCACAAAGGTCTGAAATCAGAAATCTGTTATAGTTCATTAATAAAGATTGAAAATGTATTGCAGTAATAATAATGAAGAAAAAATAAAAAATTGTATTAAATTAGTAACGACTTATCTTCTAAATATTCTTGAACACTGTAGTAATTTTTCGCCAATAACAGTCTGAACAATACCCTTTTGAACAACGGCAATGGCAAATCTTGAGTATTATTTGGTAAATGATTATATACAATAATTGCCATGCAGTAAGTATTTCTTTTAAATAGCGTTAATTTTATTTGGGGTAATTTCAATTTGTCTTTGTGTCGTGTTCTACTATTTATTTTGTAACTGTTTTTTTCGAAAAGATTATATTTTGTTTTTACAAAAATGCATGTTTCAAAAATATAAAGACATGGTAACGATAGTATTTTCAGTTTTTGAAATAATGGTTTGCAGCTATCCAAAACGTGGGCTTCACATATTGCCCGGATGCATTTTTTTGTCCTTTAAAAACTCTTTGCACGTCTACTGAGTTCCCCCAAATTATAAGACCATATCTGAGTACAGATGCTACATAAGCATGGTAAGCAACCATTGCATTTAGCACATTTATGATAAGATTTAAAAAAAGTTAATTTTGAAATCAAATCCCGCCTAGAGTTTATATTCGTAAACTGGCTGACCCGCTGATCCTCCGACTGTACAGCTTGATTTTATCTTGTTTACAGCTTTTTATTTCGCTTCTTAAGCAGGCGAGTTTTAGATTTTAAAATAACTTTTTTATTTACAACTTTTTGGTTATATATATTTTTGAATGACCTTTAAACGTATAAGTAGTTTATATATGTAATCTACTCTAAAACCCTTCATTTTGATAACCCACTTGATGGGTTTGGAAGATATTAAAATAGCAACCCCACAATATGGTGCCCAAAAGCCGCCATGTTCCTTTTTTTTAACGGCACTTAGCTAAGAACACTTGGGCGGTCAAGACCTACTTACGATGTCTTAATTATAAAAAATCCGTCAATTAGTTTGAAAGATATGAGGTAATAAAGAATATTACATACATACATACAAGATACGCGCGAAAAACATAACCCTTTCCTTGCAGCCGGGTAGAAATGCTTTGCTGTATCTGTGGATTCTAGACTTATATTATTACTAGCTTTTGCCAGTGGCTTCAGCCCCGTGAAAGTCGGCAGTTGACCCACGAGAACCGTCGAATTTTCTTGAATAAAACCGGCCAAGTGCGAGTCGGACTCGCGCACGAAGGGTTCCGTACTTGGTAAATTGCGGTTTACGATTTATGGCGTATTAAAAAAAAACTACTTACTAGATCTCGTTCAAACCAATTTTCGGTGGAAGTTTACATAATAATGTACATCATATATTTTTTTTTAGTTTTATCGTTCCCTTATTTTAGAAGTTACAGGGGGGGGACACACATTTTACCACTTTGGAAGTGTCTCGGGCGCAAACTATTCAGTTTAGAAAAAAAATATATTAGAAACCTCAATATCATTTTTGAAGACCTATCCATAGATACCCCACACGTATGGGTTTGATGTAAAATTTTTTTTTTGTTTCTGTTTCAAGTATGGAAACCCCCAAAATTTATTGTTTTTGTTCTATTTTTGTGTGAAAATCCTAATGCGGTTTACAGAATACATCTATTTACCAAGTTTCAACAGCATAGTTCTTATAGTTTCGGAAAAAAGTGGCTGTGACATACGGACGGACAGACAGACAGACAGACAGACACACAGACAGACAGACAGACATGACGAATCTATAAGGGTGCCGTTTTTTGCCATTTGGCTACGGAACCCTAAAAAGTATCTATCTCTGTGCCAATTTTCATCTAGATCCGTTCAGCCGTCTGGCGTGATTGGGTAACAAATATATTACATCCATCCGTGCATCCCAACATTCGCATTTATAATATTAGAGAAGATAGATTAAGATATGTGGGCCAATTTAACAATTTTCAATAACATTCATCTAAAAATAATATTTTGACAGCTTTTGTATTTTACGTTGTTGAGCTTCGATCAACAATATGTTGAGACATTGAGCATAATTATTGTGTTTATCTTACATTTATTTAATAACCTGATAATTTTGTTGAGAAGACTTCTAAATATAACGTTGCTTTTTAACCCACTACCCAAAAAAGGCAGAGGTTCTCAATTCAGATATTTTTATTTTGCGGGCTTTGCTCCGTCATATATAAACGAATTTGCAAAAATCTTTTTTGTTCGATAGAAGTTTATTCCGAAATGGTCCCATTTAAATGTGGTAAAGATCTGATGAAGAACTTCGGAGATATACAACAGAACTCTTCAATGAATGACGGCAAATCTCTCGGGATTGCTGCAATCGCATGTCTGTTTATTGTTTACAATTTACACCATTTATAACATACCAATATGTTATAAATGGTGTAAATTATGCTCTAAACGGGTTCGCAGATGTGTACAGTTCACCCCTCTTATTCCACCGGTTATGTTCAAATTACATGTAACTGGGATAAACTATTCTGGCATCACTGTGGCTATTCTATGTACTTTACTATAGAACTCGTCCATTATGTACCCCAAAAAGTAAATAACAAAAAACTGTTTTACAAAAAAAAAACATCTGACTCCCAAATAATAACACAACAAAGTGAAAATTTCTCCAATTTCGGGCGTCGGTGTCAAAAAACGAAGTAACGAATACAGGAACACCGTTCTTATTTGGAAGTTGGTTGTATTTTTATTTAATAAAAATTCTACAAAGCCTTGTCTTTGGTATTTGCCAAAAAGCAGTAGAGGCCCAGTTGTAAAGGCATCGACTTACAAGTTGTAGGCCGTGTGTTCGAACCCAGGCAGGCCCTTTACTTTGTGTAAATTATTTCATCACCACTCCTCTCAAAACGGTGAAGGAAAACATCGTGAGGAAACCGGCATGTCTTAGAACCAAAACCTCGAAGCAATGTGACATCCACCAACCCGCACCGGGATCGAGCGGTGGATTACGGCTACGGATCTCTCTAAAATGGAATGGGCCACATCGGAGCAAATGGGAGTATAAGTGTGGAAAAGGGGGTCCATCTATCCTATCCTAGTCTTTGCCAAACGGCATCAAAACGCATCCACGTACAAAATGCCACGATTCCCACCTCACACCGACGTATCGCAGATGTACCACCACGGGCAGTGACGCATCATAAAGCGGCTAAATCGCTTGTCGGCGGCCATTTACATAAACATAAACCGTGCCGGAGCCGTGTCGGAACAAAATGCAAACCGGAGCGTTACCGGAGTATCGGGAAAAATGTAGTCATGTACAACAAGGTTGTGGGAAAGGATGGCTAATGTTCATAGAATAATAGTCGTAACAGTCTAGTCTAGTAGAATGGTGCTCGTGGTAAAATAATAACAGCTGCAAGTGTAGATTTTCCAAGGTAAAGATTTGCTTGCAGCCGAGGTCGGATCTTGACATAGCGAGTTTTCTTCGTGCCTCGAAAAGCACGTTAAGCCATTGGTCCAAGCAGTCATCTATTGTAAGGAGGTAGCTCAGGGAGCTCAAATAATAAACAGAAATTACTTTCAACTTGTATTGACTCAACAACGTGTCTGTTCTAAGGCCACTTTTTTAGAATTGACAAGCAAAGCTCAACATAAAACATCTTCAATGAATTTTCTAGCGTTCTGATTTCAATCAGCTTTCAAAACTAAATAGTTATCTGTTGCCAGTCTTATAATAGGCAAGTAGGTTGCCTCTAAATAGCTAAGAAGGCCTCATATGAGCTACGGCCCTACGAACAGAATCGCAGAATCATGTGAAGTGCTTCTATTCTACGTTTTAAAAGTTACATCAAACCTACCTATGCATCCACCTATATGTGAGGGGTAACTCAGGCAGCTCAAATAATAAGCAGAAATTACTTTTAATTTATATTGCGGCCTTAGAACGAAAAGCGGCCTTAGAACAGGCACGTTGTTGAAACAACGTGCCTGTTCTAAGGCCGCTTTTTCAGAATTGACCAGCAAAGCGAAACAAAAAAATCTTCAATTATTTTCCTAACGTTATGATTGCAATCACCTTCTAAAACTAAATAGTTATCAATTGGCAGCTTTAAAATAGGCAAGGAGGTTGCCTCTAAATAAGTAAGGAGTCCTCACAGTATCATGTTTTCCAGTAAATGGATTATGGAGGTGGTAATAAAAATATTTTTTTTTAAAATTTTGGTATTTTGGTATTCATCTGCATCCGATTAAGTTAATTTTAGAAGAATTTTATTGGCAAAACCAACTAAGTTTTTCCAGGAAGGATTAAAAAATATTTTAGAAACCAAACCCGAGTTTCAGCGAATTCAAAACTCATTAAAAAATTCCCTTGATCTAAAACAGGAACTGAAACGACACGCTTCAAAATTAACAACTTTTTTAAAGGTCGTCGAATATACTTTTTTTAATAACAACTGAAATGTCACGTTAAGGTCATTTCTTATTTATTTTTCTTTTCAAATAATTTAATCCCGATTAAACCACTATTATAAAATGAAACTGTAGAATTATGCAGATGTAAACGTTAAAAAGATTGAGGGAGAAAATGTTTGCGTCTCGTTCCAAAATGCGTGTTTATTTTAAACATTTTTTTTATGTTAATTATATTTGAATGGGTACATTTTTCTCTGTTTTCACGGGTAGGCTACATTTTCCCGCTACAGAATTTGAATTTCAAATTAAGAACAAATCCTGTTCCACGGTTATTCAGATTTATATTCGGTTGAGGGCCAATGACGCAGAAATATGAGTGCCATCTTTCATTTGACTTTAACTGAAATTTATTTGAAACACTTCTGTTCGTGATTGTACATTGGAGATGATTGTACTTTCTGTTATTGGTTAATTAAATGTTTACGTAATTTTATTAATGTTTACTTTGGATACAGTATCGTCTTTCTATTTCGAAATTGGAATGACATATTGATGTAGGTACCTACTGGCTTTTACGTAACTTTATTGTTACGGAAGTAAGCTTTCTTTTGTTTATGCAAAATGAGTTAAATAGGAGGAATATTAACTCTGTCTTAGAAAAGTATATGGCAGGTCATTAAAGAAACGACGACCTGGTCAACATAGTAGCCAAGAGTGGTATGCGGGAGGCCCAAGTCCCAGGAAAGAAATGTCTAATAGAGGATACCATACTTAACATTGGGTGGATATGGATTGAAGGTGAGTTAAAGAGAGAATGATACGTAATTTTATAGGAATTGCAGCAACTTATATTTAAAAAAAATATCAGACAAAAATTCAATTTATGCTGTCTATCAGAAAATTATTGCAGCATGGAAGACACAGGTTACAAGGCAAATATTTAGAGCTATTTCAGTGACGTTATGCCTGATATTGCCTTACTAAGCAGGCACATGAAAGCATTTATCTATTAAGAATATTATAAGGGATCTCAACGATTGCGCGACACTATTTAAATAGCGCATATACAATATCGCGCACGTATTTTACTAAGAAAATTTCAAGTGCATATCCATAGAATCGCATCGCATTGCGTCTATGTGAACGTATTTCCAATTTCCTTTACAAAAAATCGCTTATCGGTGTGATATAGGTAAATGGAATCGCTCAAGCCATCAGGAAGGTCGTTTAGTACTTCATTTTTACCCGACTGCCGAAGGAGGGTAATGTGTTTATCAGTCTATGTATGTATGTATGTAAGTATGTATGTATGTATGTATGTAAGTATGTATGTATGTATGTATGTATGTATGTTTGTCCTATATGGCGTTCCAGAGACCAAACGCGTTGGTCGATTTTGATGATTCATACGTCAATCGATTCGTCTTAACCCTGCGAGTGTCAAAGGCTACATTTAAATTGGACAATAGAAAAATGGCGGATTTTGGGGGCCATATTATGGGGGCCCAAAATTTTTTTTCTTCCCAACCCTTCGTGTGGGGTATCAAAATAAAGAGTTTTAAGAGGTGATTTCAAAAATATATAAAACTTATATGTTTAAATTATCAAATTTGAAAAAAAAAACGAACTAAAAAGTTATAAATAAAAAAAACTTAATTCAAAAAATCAAAAATCCCGACAGCTTCAAAAGCGAACTAAAAAGTCGTAAACAATAAAAAAAACATGCTGTGCAGGCGGAGGATACACCAGATTTTGGTCAGCCAGCCCGCGAATATGTATCCTGCGACTGCACAGCATGATTTTTTCCTTGTTTACGGCTTTTTAGTTCGCTTTTGTGTACTTCAAACTTGCATTACAGCTAATTATCGACTGAAAATTATTGAGCTTAACATTTGTGTAAACGGCCGGACATTTGGAACAATCGGCCGCCATCAAAATAATGGCGTCTATTCAACGGAACGACTTAATTGTTATGGAGTGGTGGTATTCAGGGTTGGCTATATGCACTTTTGATTGAAGGAGTCATTTGAAAGATGGGTTATTTAATCATCAATGAAATATTTGATATTTATGATGATTTTTTTTTTGTGTTCCTACTTATCAGTGCCGGAGTACAATATTTTCTGTTACGAGTTATAACAAGCTATAACGAGTTATTTCGAGTTTTTCAGTCTATTCTTCTCTGGAACGAGCACCAGTCAATATGCTTTCAAGCGTAAATTGCGGTTTTATTTTCAACGGGGAGAGGGGACATCTCGACAACTTCTATTCATTGCTTTATTAATATATATATGTCGGAAACACGAGGGCTTCCTTCCATATACCCTCGTACTTGTGGGCTTATCGTGGGTTATGCTCGCACAAAGCAGTTAACTTATGCCGTTTTAGAGATAATCCTTGATCCAACAACGAAGCAGTGGATTCGGCCACCAATAGTTTCGCTTTCTTTCAACAAAACCACACTTTGTCAAGTTTATACACGCCTCTTTAGAATTCCTCCAAACTCTTTTTCAAACACCAAACGCGTGTCCGCGCGTTTTATTTCCAACTCTAGCTCCACAATGGCGGGGACCCCACACAGATCGCCAAGTATGGCGCTCGCCGCTTCATTATTGGCTCAAGCACACATCCGACAAAACCACCGCTTTGAACATCCAATCGAATTCAAGTATTTTGACATAAGGGAAATGAAGTGTTATCAATCGAATAAAATCTAATTGAAAGAACAATGGCGAGATTTTAGCTGACTTAAATTTGAGCGTCTGAAAATGAGTTATATACGAAAGACGTTCTATTAATTGTCTATATTTTTTAAATATATTATTGGGCTGGTTCAAAACGGATAAATAAAAATCATAATAAATAAAAAGTTATTTGATTATTTAGTTAATTTCTTTAGCTTAGTGTTGCCATTATATATTTTATCTGCTAAGTGACAAGTAGTAACTATATTAATTAATAATATAATTAATGTATTTATTGCAGTAAATGAGTTAACAATATAGTTTATGTCTAAGTATAGATGTTCCTCGCAGGTAGGTAAGAATATTGTAGTGCAGTAGAAATAAATGAATTACTTTTAATTAATGATTGGCAAAAAGACTAGTATCCAAGTTTAAAAAATATAGCTTGGTTGTTGACGAGGACGACGACCTTTTGATAAACGTCAAAACCGCTTAGTTTAAATAAATATACTCTTTCCAAAGAGTATATTATACATTTCATGCAGAAATTACTAGGTAAGGGAAATGCTGATGCGATATTCCCCTTTTACTTGCACGAAATTGAATAATATTACCTATTAAACACATTATTAAAAGTTACCCAGACATAACCTACAAAAGTTTATGACTGAATATCTATTATTCTCGACATTGTCGAACAAAAATTCTTGCACAAACTAATTCAGAACATCACCCTGAGTTAAACCAGATATTTTTCATTTAAAGACGTAGGAATTTAATCTCAGCTAAAAAAATGTATGGGCACCTGCCATTGTTCTTTGAATCAGAAGCTAAATGTTGCCAATTAAATAAAACTGAATTAATAAGTTTACAAGCGATCATTTACCTTCCTCCGATACGGCCATCTTGACATTCAAACGGTCCCACGTTTGATGTAGAGCGATGAACAAGATGAACAACATCGTTACTCAATTGTGATAAAAAAACAAAAACCAAGAGGAGAAAAAAATAATTACCTAAACAATAGGTAAAGTTCGGCCGCTCCTGACCAAATAAAAAAATTTACGTGGTCGTGACATCTTCCACGTGAAACTTTCAATCAACACCGTATATTACCAGCCGACAACTAAAATCAAGAACTTCTTTACTCATGAAAACATAATTCTCATAGCTTTCACACTGTTCATTTGTTTTCTCCATGTAAATCTAGGTCTCCACACCGTACACCATACACAACCATCGTCGTACTATAGAAACAGATACCTCACCGTTTAGACAACCATATTAACACTCACACATTCTAAACGGTTACCGAAGCACCAGAGGTACCAGGTTCCCAACAGACGTCAAATCGGTCTCGAAGCACTAAGTATGCCAGAAACCACTCAAACGCCCAACACAACATACCATGCCACATACACCAAACAACGGGTCACCGAGGCCCCAGAGGGACCAGGCTCCCCCAGACACACAACAGGTCACCAAAGCCCCAGAGAGACTAGGCTCCCCCCAGACAACAGGTCACCAAAGCCCCAGAGGGACCAGGCTTTCCCAGACAACCGGTCCTCTCGAAGCAACAAGACTGCCAGATACCCATGCCACATACACTAAACAACAGGTCACCGAAGCCCCAGAGGGACTAGGCTCCCCCCCATACATATCCAGCAATGTTTCTTGGTCCCACAGCAATTGCTGTGCCTCCTGATGGTCAACCCTGTGACCATCCTGCAACCATAGTCATCCTGACCAGGCCTCGTAACCCATCTCGGTTACAGCAGTCATCTTTTGACCACTCACCAGCCTACTTTAGGCTACAGCAGTCATCTCTGACCACTCACCAGCCCATCTTAGGCTACAGCAGTCATCTCTGACCACTCACCAGCCCATCTTAGGCTACAGCAGTCATCTCTGACCACTCACCAGCCCATTTTAGGCTACAGCAGTCATCTCTGACCACTCACCAGCCTATCTTAGGCTACAGTAGTCACCGCAGTGACTACTCTTCACCGCACAGTCAGTCCTTTGACCATGCACACGACCTCACCATTGCTAGATTGATTTGAATCAGTCTTCAACATATTACATTCAGTTACGTCAATGGGTACTTAATCTTTCAGATTTTCTCAAACTCATCATGAACCAAACAAAGCCTTTAATTCAACACATAATTGCCACCATTCAGAATTCCATTTCACTTCCAAACAGCACCTTTAAACCAAAATGAAATTTGTTATTTCAATCTTTACTCTCAGTATCAATCTTTATTCTGAATACAACGGCAACCTCACATTCAGGATTTCATACACAGCCAAAAGCATACTCAAGAACTCTATTCTATGTTCATGATTTCATACACAGCCAAAAGCATACTCAAGAACTCTATTCTATGTTCATGATTTCATACCAAACTCTCAGTACGATAGGTATAATAACTTACAACACCAAACATTACCAACTTTGCAAACTAAAAATTAAATCATGCACCGCACATCACCGACTTTACATCTGTGTTAACATTATCTTATCCAACTTGAATGAAATAACACAAAATAACGTTAGGTATGTTCAAAATGACCAGCACAGACTATTCAACAAGTTAGCACAGCCATTACTGACAGTATACTTTAAATTCCAAACTTATTATTCAAGTTAGGTAGGTACTAGACTTCCTACATGACACCACACAATTCACAAATACACACCTTTATTTAAAGAGATGATACAATTATTAAAAATTTTGAACAATGTTCAAGATTACCGAGGCCAAGCATCGTTGAACAACACAGAACAAGGAAACCATTCCTAGTTTCCTCCAAAAAAAAAAACAAAAACCCATGTACCAAGTACATCAAATAGAACCCAAGTATCCCATCCGTGGTCTACAATTCACAATAACTTAGCAAATACATTCGCTACACAGAATGCACTTTCAACTTAAACGCCGAATAAACTCTTGACTCCGTCATCTCTCTGACCCACGAAACTGAGAAACCGTTTTATGTGAATTAAAATGTTGCCAATTGAACATCTATCTCATCCTCAGCCACAACTTGGAACAGTTATTGGCTCTCGAGCATGTCATAATACCTGAACACGTCTTCTCGACACCATCTAAATGTCTAGTTGCACTTGTCATTCACCGTAGTCAATTTAAATCATTTTTATTTGTAGGTATCATTAGAACGACATGTTATCAGTTGATTAGTTCTCTACAATGCGATATATAACAACTACAGACATTAACTTTACCTTTATTCAACTGTTGGTAGCAACAAAACTAAACGCCAACTGTCTAGGCTATAGTAACGTTAATCCTCGTGATGTTTGCAGGTTGTAAGATTGCAAATCGAGTCGAACAACAAACTATTTCACTAAACTTTAACACCGGTTTGAAAATAATCTTGATTACATAGCTCTTAACTGAAAGTTATTGCATGTCTTTGCAACAATGCAAAAGTTAAAAGTGTAATCCTCACAGTGGCTCACACCTTGTAACGATTTATTAATAATCTAGTCTTTATCTAGTAACTTTTAAGTTAAAAATCATATCAAAGTTATTTGTTTTGTATCATCAAACTTTTTCGGATGTTGACACTCACTTGTCACTGTCTTTATGTCTTATAGAGATGAGCAAGGGATGACGAACTGTTATCGATTAATCGACGAATCGATTTTAAGGACAAAAAATAAATAAACGTTTTTCAATCGATATCCAGTACTGAATCAATCCAACGAATCGATATTTAACCCTAGAAAATCGAGATAAGATTTTTCGACATGAACCAAAATATCATTTAAAAATTATTGAATGTATATCACAAACATAAGTGAATTCAACGTAAACAAAATAAATATTGTTCCCTTATACCTGATACTTTAATTTAGTTGTAAAAACAACTTCAATCGGTCAAAGATGCTAAAGATCGACTATTATTACGATTTTTCTTTTTGCGTTCCGTAACTGGATTCAAACTTGTATTGAAAATACCAACGCGAACAGTTAGAAAGTATGTTGTTTCCAAGAAATAGCATATTCACAAATTCCCTTGGAGATCAAATCAACAACAAACTCAGTGATAGTAATATTTACGGATAATCTGAAGTGACACCTATTAATGAAAAATGCATGGCTAAAATTCCTAGTGTTCAAACATATAATAAAAAAAAAATACGGATTGCTAATATCTTTACTTCTCGATTGTCAGTACACTAACAACCTATTTATTATCTTATGCTTATGACAGCACTAGTGGTCACAAAACCGTGTATTATTGTTCTCATAGAGAAAATAAAACTACGTTAATTGTTCTAACAACATAATAATGTAATGCAATCTCATTTCTTTGCGTTTCGTCCCCACGTTCCAATGCTCCGAGTACATTAGAGACATAAAATTGCGAAAATCGTTTTGTTGTTTATTTTGTTGGTGAATAAAAAAGATTAAATACTTGATGAAACAAAATATTTCAAAGCTCGAACAAAGCAAGGATATCAATAGATGGCGTGACATGGACTGACTTCTCATTCTGTCCATGTAAAAATGATTTGTTCATTTTTTAATTGATCATAAAAAAATTCATGCACCTATTCAATAAGTTATTTCAAGCAGCATATTACAGCTAATGGGGTCCCGAATCTTTCGATGATTATTGAAAGAAACATACAGTATCAACACCATAACACATATAGCGCTGTTTGAATATTTTTTTTTACTCTTTTTTTTGTAACTTACATGACACATTTCCATGAAACAAAATAATGCAATAGTTATAGATTGCAATGAATGCAAGAATTAATTGTAAAACTTCGGTAAATCCAAACCCAATACATACTTCAGCTGCCACAAAAATGTACAGCTGAATGCAGATGCAGCAATTGTTGAATGCAGATCAATCAAAGTAACATACCTTAAGCCTGTACTCCCGGATGGGTCAGGCAGCAGTGCCGACCATGCTCACATGCACAAGTCCAGACTCCTAGATGCTACCAGAAAATATTAAATGGATTGATCACCGCAGTGGCATGTATAACACCACTAGATTTCCTCTTTCATAGCGCTGTAGGCTGCGGGTTATGTTGCCTTTTGAAATGGAACCTGAGCTCCGCACTTGTATCACCACACACAGCTGGTCACAACAGGTCTTGTGGTATCCACAGCAGCCATGTTGAAGGGCTCCGACGTCCATGCTATTTGTTGCATATTGAACGAATGCCTGAAAAATTCATGTCTATGAGCAAGTTTTCACACAAGCGTAATGTTTTGTTGAATCAAGTTGTAGCTTAAGGATGTTTGCTCTCTTGCACTGTATTTACACAAGTCGTCTTATTCTCATGCGAGTTCCACTGACAGTATGAAACTGGCTAAGTTTCTTTTAGCATAACGAAAATAGAAATTTATTTTAAATTTTAGCCACTTTATACCAAGAAAAACAATAGGTATTGTGGCTAAACTTCACAAGGCATTAGATAGGTACTAATTATTGTCAGAATACTCAAGTTTATACTGAAGTGTCGTGGTAAATGAAAGACATCCACTCTGGATAACGTCTCGATTTATTCTGAGTCACATCGAATCATCGTACATCATAACATATATTATAAGGTATGGTTACACACACATGCTTAATAATACTAGCGTTAACCTACATACACTACACCTCCGGGGGTTATAGAAAAAAAAAAAAAATTTTGGAGCTCTTATTTTTTTTTTTTTTTGTTTTTACAATATGTTATTACGCATACAAAATTCGTTTTTTTTTTTTTTTTTTTTTTATTTTTTTTTTTTTTTTTTATTACATCTATTTGCTATTAACTATGGTACGATTTAGTTCTGTCCTTATGAATTATTTCGATTTTATTTTGTTTTTGAATTTTGACATTAGGGCCCATATCCTCTAATACAATATAAGGGCCTTCAAAAATATTATCTAATTTCTTTGTTCCTTCACTTTTGACTAAAACTAAATCGTCTTTCTTATAAGTAACTGGATTACATTTCTTATCATATGCTAATTTTCTATTTTCCTTACTAGTTTCTAAATTATGTTTTGCTTCTTTTAGCGCTACCTGTAGCCTATATCTTAAATCTAAAGAATAGTCATTGGGGTTATATAATGGATCTATTCTATTACAATTCTTAATATTATTAGGAATATTACACGGCCTACCGAAAATTAGTTCGAAGGGCGTGTACTTCGTCTCTGAGTGGACGGTATTATTATAACTAAAACACCAGAACGGTATCCAGTGTGACCAGTCATAGCCGTTATTGCCTGAATAAGTCCTTAGAAAAGCGCCCAAATGCTTGTGAGCATTTTCGAGAGAACCGATTGATTGATGGTGGTATGCTGTGGATATTAATTTTTCTATTTTTAATAATTTGCAAACTTCAACCATAGTACTTGAAATAAATTCTGAACCTCTATCAGTAGCTATAACTTTAGGTATACCAAAACGTAAAACAAAATTTTGTATAATTGATTTTGCTACAGTTTCGGTTTCTTTATTTTTTATTGGATATGCTTCAATAAACTTAGTTAGTTCACATTGAATCGTTACAAGGTAACAATTTTCATTCTCGTCTTTATCTAAAGGGCCTACCAGGTCTAAAAAAATTTTTTCAAAACCTGATGACGCAGTCGTTGTGATTGTCATCGGCTGTTTTGTGTATCTACTATATTTTGTCTTTTGACATGTAGAACACTTTTTTACATAATCAAGAACATCTTTATCGATACCTGGCCAGAAATATCGTCTCTTGATGTTGTTAGTCATTCTGCGCACACCAGCATGTCCACTGGTGGGCAGTAAATGAAAGTCATTTAAAATATATTGTTTCTCATTATCATTTTCTATTCTTTCTATTCCTCTTAGTATGCATACTCTTGGACCGGTCCAATTTTTTAATGTTTGTATTTCACTACACAAACCTTTTATAAACTCTTCATTGTCATTATTTTTAACTATGCATACTTCTTTTACTTTTATATTATTGCTAAACTTCTCTAACTTAGTCACAAATTCGGCTCGCGAGAAATGTGCCCTAAAGTTGAGGTTTACACATAACAACATTTTACTAGAAATGTAAGAGAGACACTCGTCTTCAGCACTTATCAAATTATCTCTTCTATATTTATCCACTTTATCTTTCTCTAACAAAATAATCTCCACGACATCACTCGGCTTCCTCAGTAACTCCACGACTCTAGGCTGATCAGACCCTTCGTCGGTGGGTTTACTAATTGGCGGTGATATTTTTTTACTTTCCTCATCCTTTCTCCTTTTCTGTGCTCTAGTCATGACATTAACTTCTGAAATTTTTTCATTCATACTCTTTAATTCACTGGAAGTCACATTTATTCTGGATAATGCGTCTGCGACTACATTATCCTTTCCTTGCACATACACTATTTTAAAATCATACTCCTCAAGAACTAAACGAAACTTCAACAGCCTGCTAGATGGATCTTTCATGCTAAACAAATAAATAAGCGGTTTATGATCCGTCATTATAGTGAAATGCCTACCGAACAAATACGGTCTAAAATACTTAACTGCCCAGACTATAGCTGTTAGTTCTTTTTGTATTGTGGGGTAGTTTAATTCTGCCTTATTTAATGGTCGACTAGTATATGCCACGGGTCTTAGGTCATTGTTACACAAAACTGCACCTATAGCTACGCCTGATGCGTCTGTCTGTATAATAAATTCGTTAGATTCTGAGAAATCTGGGTACTGAAGTATGGGTGGGCTAATTAACTTTTGTTTTAAGATTTCGAATGAGTGTTGACATTCTGCTGTCCAAAGGAAAACTACATTTTTTCTGCACAATCGGTTTAAAGGTAATGTAATTTCAGCAAACGATGGTACAAATTTACGATAGTAATTGCAGAATGCTACAAATCGTTTCACCTCATCTACATTTTTGGGTACAGGGTAATTTTGTAAAACTATTGTTTTTTCCGGATCTGGTAACACTCCATCAGCAGAAACTAAATGTCCAAGATACAATATTTCCTTTTTTAAAAATTGGCATTTGTCTGGATTTAGTTTTAAGTTTACTTTTCTTAGCCTTTCGAGTACATCTATTAAATTTTTATTATGTGAATTTAGATTTCGCCCAAAAATTATTAAATCGTCGAGATAGATAAAACATTTGTCATATGTCAGACCAGACATAGCTATAGACATTACTCTACTAAAATTACTACAGGAAGTTTTAAGTCCCATAGGAAGACGCTTTAATTGATACTGACCCGTGCTAGTAGAAAAAGCAGTATATTTACGACTTTCAGGGCATAAACTAACTTGATAATAACCTTGATTTAAGTCTAAATGAGTGAAATACATTGATCCTGAAAGTGAGTCTAAGATATCGGTGATGTTTGGTAGTGGGAACTTATCATCGACTATTGCATCATTGAGTTTTCTATAGTCCACTACTAAACGCCACTTTTTACTGCCTTCTGACTTTTTAGGAACGAGTAATACAGGACTATTCCACTCACTTGAGGACTCTTCTATTATATCGTCCCTCAACATCTGTTTTATTTGACCATCAATCTCTGGCTTCATTGATTGAGGCAATCTGTAAGGTTTAACATATGTAGGACTAACGTTTGGTTTTAATGTTATTGATTGTTCGTAAACGTTGGTGGTAGCTAGCTTATCTCCTGGCAGAAAAAACACATCTGAATATTTTGTACAAATATTTTCAAGAGAACTCTTTTCTTCTGAATTAAGATGTTTTAGTTTTATCAACGAAAGTAAAGTTTCAGCCCTATTAGCATTGGCGTTAGTCTTATCAAAAGAAAAAATATTGTACTCGCTTAAAAATATAACTTCCGGTTTAAAATTTTCTAATCTTACTTCTTTATCTCTTATATTAAGTATTCTGATCGGTATCCTACGATGTTTAGGTCTAACTATAGCTCCTGCTAAAAATATATCTGTTTCTATTTCTTTTGAGTAAACAACACAATCATCTTTCACATCAATATCTAAATCTATGAAATGAGTCGATTCACTTCGGGCCGGTAATATAAGACAATTATTATTAGTAAACGTTAAATCAAGTCTAGGTGAGATAGGTAAATATATTAGTTTACCTGCATTATTAACTACTAACACGTTGGTATTCAAATTGATATTACAACCATAAGTAGATAGAAAATCTAAGCCTAAAATACCTGTCGCCTTGAAGGGTAAATTTTGAAAGACGTAAAATTTATGGAAAAACGTGTCATTATTTTCTGTAACAAGTTTCAAAGTTACATATCCCAAAGAGTTGATCTGCCCTCCTATGCCGTTAATAATAGTGTTATCATAACATTTACGCATTGAATCGGGTAATTCACTTTTTCTAATAATAGATATTGACGCACCCGTATCTACCAAAAAAGAAAATTTTCTGTTATTACAATAAAATGACACAAATTGACATCGTCCCTTACAAGCCAAAATATAATTATTAAAATCGAAAAAACTGCCTTCTTGTCAAATTTTGGGCATTAGTATTTTCTTCAGAATTTTGGGAAACAACCTCTTGCGTTTTTATAAACGGTGATAACTCTGCTTGGGCGGGGTGCGTTGAAAAAACATTATTACGGCTGTAATTATTTCCTCGCCTATTACCACGATGGTGATATCGGCCATTGTTATAATTCGCCTGTGAGAAGTTTCTACCGCGGTTAAAATTATGAAATGATCTTCCGTAACCACGGCGGTTATAATTATTAAAATATCCGTAATTGCGGCCACGTTGACCTTGACCCCTCGGGCCTGAAAAAGGTGTGAACTTACCTCGACCTCTTCTCGAAAACTGTAAGACGTCTGGCTTAGAGGACGTAGGTGTTGATAAATCCTCGTCCTTAGCACCTTGTATGGCGTCCTTGAGATTATTATAGTTGCGAGCGGCCACGATGGTGCTTAGCCTTGGATTTTTCAATCCATCTGAAAATTTCTTAATGGCCGTTTTCTCATTTAATGGCTTTAGAATCGAGAATTTTGACGAGTCTCCGTCTGCCTGCGAGATGGTTAAATCAGTAAAAAGTTGTTCTATTTCAGAACCATACTCGTCAATTGACCTAAAACCTTGGTTCATATTTTGGAGGCGGGACTGAATAGCAGTAAAAGATTTTGTGGTTAATAAATGTTTCCTTAAATCCTGTATTAAATTAGAAACGGTGTCATAATTATTCGATAAACGTAGCTTAGCGTTCTCAGATAGGCGGCCTTTAATAACGAATTTTATTAAAAGAAGTTTTCCCGAATCTTCTAACATATCCGCATACATTTCCACTGCATCAATCAATCGCTTCGTGGTTTCCTCCCTACCATCCATAAGGGGGATTAAATTACACGCCGTTCGAATGTCAAATTCCATTTTAACAATTTTTATTGCACTAGGTGGGGAAGTACACAATTGACTTATCTTTAAAAATACGCTCTTAATATTATCATAGGTGGTGGACAATTTCGCCACTAACCCTGGTTTTAAATCATGCGATAACTTTGAATATAATAATTGTGCTTCACCAAATAAATTTTTAGCCTCTTTCAGCCTATTTGTCGCAATAGAACTTGTAAATCTAGCTTGTCCTTTCTTTATTAAATATTTACGAATGTCTACCAAATCTTCATATATTCTATTTAAATCATCGTCCATAATCTAAAAATAAAACTTAAAGCAATGTAATGACATCATTATATCAACTACTTGTCTTCACTACGATTCTTCGAACTGTCTTACAAACAAAGAAAGTAATGCGATACCTTCCATTTATCGCGCGGGGTATCGGGTTCGGTGAGTCGTCGTGCACGATTTATGAGCTATCACGTAGTACTTTCAATAATATATTATATTATTTACTTACTTGCATAATTCGTTAATGCATTTTACACGCATTTTCTTATGTAAGACGTGAAGTAAAAATAATTATATGCCTGATTAGACGTTCTATCACTAAACAGTTCCGTTGTTCACGAAAGTTTATGCACTTATTGCCAGTCTCACATGTCGTAATCACTAGAACGTACGCGGTAATTTAATTTTGGGAATTGTCAAGGGTTTTTTTTTTTTTCACTCATGGGTTTTTCGGCGTCGTCATCACGGGGAGCATGTTTCTTGAAATGCCTTTGAGGTTTGCCTGCGATGTATAGACCTGCGGTTCATCTGCCTCTCCATCCATTTGACATGCGTCTTCTTGTAATAATAACAGATAGCATAGCATGCCGCTGCCAGCAGAACGATTGTAATCAAAGTGAGAAGAATATTCGTCGTGCTGATGCTGGAGTAGCTCTGCTCGGTTGTCGCACCATTTTGCCCATTACCAGCAGCCGTTTGCGCGATGATTGTCTCTTCTTTCGTTTGTGTAGATTGACACATGATTTACAACACAAAACCACTAATTTTTGTAATAATGTCCGAATTTATAATGTCCAAATTTTATACTGATGTGACCTTGAATGGCAGGGTCGCCATGAAGTGTCGTGGTAAATGAAAGACATCCACTCTGGATAACGTCTCGATTTATTCTGAGTCACATCGAATCATCGTACATCATAACATATATTATAAGGTATGGTTACACACACATGCTTAATAATACTAGCGTTAACCTACATACACTACAATACTTCCCTGTACATATGTACACCACAGTTGCGTTTGCCCAGTAGGTATTGTAAGGGGGTAGATAGGGTGATCAGCAGTTAAACATGGAAAATAACTTTATATTATATATATTTAGTAAGATATTACAATACGCCTGCCTTTGGCCGGCTTCAATCCAATTCTGACACATTGAAAATTAACAAAAAACATCTACAGCTATTCTGTTCGAAATTCATACATCTTTCAAGTAATAAATATTGCCAGTGTTTTAATAGGCAAGTAGGTTGCCTTCTCAAATGGTAAGTCCTTACATGAGCTACGCTTATGATTATTGCATAGTTAAACTATTAAACTGCAATAAATCATACATTCTTATTTTGGGCACGCTACCCACATTAAATAAAAGTAATGCTGAAAGGCAATCAAAAGCAAAAAACTTTTCAAGCCAATTCAGCAGCCTACCTTATTTCGCTTCAGCATTAATCTAACTTTTTTTTCATTTTATTATTACCTATTTTTTTTTTATTTGTTACTTCCCTCCATTTCCAAGTTTTTCTGTCTTTTATCTATTCATTGGGTTCTCACCTGTTCTTTAATTCTATTTTCAGTAAACTATCCCGAAACCATGCCTATGATGACACGTAAGGCTACTGCTCAGGACTTGGAATTGAAACTAAGAACAGCACTCAAAGAGCTGAAAGAATCGCAACATCAATGTCAGGCAATGTTGCAGGAGAGAGATGATTGTGAAGTAGAAGTGCAGAATGTCATCTCTAAAAACACAAGCCTTAAGCGGGAGCTAGTGGTGCTGAGTCAGCAATATCAAAATGTTGTTGATGAATGCGACCAACTGCGGGTAGTCACGGATGGTTTCCATAGTTGTAGTGATTTGTATGAGGAGGCTTTAGGTAAAGTTAGGGACCTAGAAGATGAATTGGCTCATGCTAATTGTCAAATTGAGAATTTGCAAAAAGAACAGTCATGTACTCAGGTACAGGAAACATGTCATTTATATAGTGAACTAATAAAATCAAATAGTAAACCTCATTCCATAACCACTATTGACCTGACTGAAGATTCCTTATTAAATGAGACAAATAGGTATAAAGTTAGTCATAAAAAACTGAAAAAGTATGCGAAATTTAATAAAATAATTAGAAATTATACCCAATACAGGAAACAACACAAACTTTTCATAAAAAACATTCCACTCAGAAAAGAACGTGTTGACCTGCTTAATAAATTAAACAATTACCAGATAAAATTAGAAGACAGCATAAAAATATATGAAATTGACACACAGCGTTTACAAAATGATATTCAGGTACTTGAGGACAAACTGGGCTCCCTTTACAATAAATATGTTAGCTCCCAGTTACAAATTAAAGAACACATTCTGGCCGCAAATGAGTTGGTGATGTGTCAATGTAATTGTCAGATAGTCTCAAACCTGAAGGCTGTCCAGCCTGAGGCAACGGAGGGCCCGGCCCAGGCTGAGAGGGTGTCTCAGGTCGGTGTCTTTGACCAAGACCAAGACATAACTGATATTTCACAGGAAATGTCTCAAGTAGACCAGCCTGAGACTGCTTCCTTTGCATCTAGTGATAGTAATCATGGGTCTCATTCGGTTATGTTTACAGATGGTGTTGGAAGAGGTTTAGGAAAATTATTAAATAGCAATCAGAATCATTTGACTTTGAATTATTGTATGCCTGGGTCATCTTACAAGCATATCATGAAATCTGTAACAAAGAGTGTATATAAATCAGATACCAATTTAACTGTCTTTATAGGTAACAGTTTGGATGTAAAAAAAGATGACATCACTGAGTGTGTAACTGAGTTGATAAAATTGAATTGCAATAAAATCATATTGTGTGCTTTTCCATATTTGGAAAAATCTACTAGTAGACAAAATAATTATATTCATATGTTGAATAAACATGTTCATTTCCTTGTCAGCCATTACAGTGACAAATTAGTTTTTTTTGACATCAACATTTTTGTTGATAAATTAAAGTCGACAGGCAATACAGTGTATCTGCCTCTTAGGTTAAGACGTCAAATAGCGAGGCTATTATCATTTACTTTAAACTCAGACATAAATAGTATGTCGAAGTCATGTACTGTAGTTGATATTAGTAGTAATACTAATTTACAGGTCAATAACATTAATAACGTTAGCAATTCTGCTATTAATATTTATAATTTAAACTAGTTTGTAGGACAACGGAGGGTACCAATAACGAAATAGTTAGGAGTAAATCCACCAACAAGAAGGTACCTTCTTGCTCTCACATAGTTAATTTAAAAAAAGGGGCTAAGCAGAATTCTTTGAAATTATTCCATCAAAATATTCAAGGATTTTCTGCAAAGCAATTGGAAATAGAACTGTTTTTAGAAAAGACAATGTTTGAAATTATTTGTTTTACTGAGCATTGGCTGAAGGAATATTCAATGCTTATTAATTTTGAAAATTATACTGTGGGTAGCTGTTTTAACAGAAATGTTATGTTGCGTGGAGGTTCACTTATATTAATCAAAAATGGTATTAAATCAAAACCTCGTAAAGATATTGTAGATCTATCAGTTGAACATAGTGTTGAACTGTCCTGTGTTGAGCTGGATAAGCATGTTATAGTGTGCGTTTACAGACCCCCCAATTATAAAAACTACTGTATATTTGAGTCAGTGATGGAAGATGTTCTGGCAAAACTTGCAACTGGTAATAAACTAGTCATAATCTGTGGTGACTTTAATATAAATATTTTAGAAAATAATTCAGATAGTAGTAGACTATTAAATCTCTTCAAATCATTTAATTTGTCGCATGTGTTTGAGGAACCAACCCGAACAACTGTGACTACTGCTACATGTATTGATAATGTTTTTTGTTGCTGCGAATACTTAAACAAAGCCATTATGAATTGTCTGCCTTCGGATCATAGTGGGCTACTGGTAACATTTGAGTCCAGCATACCAATACAACAAGTGCAGATTCAATCCAGACCAATAACATCCGGTAAATTAAATAAATTTAACAGCACTTTAATTGGTAAGTTAAGTTATCAGGACCTCACAGTGAATGATGGTAATATTTTGTACAAGAATGTTTTCTCAGTTGTTCAAACAGAATTCAATAAAACTTTTAAGAAAAAAACTAAAAATATATGCCCTAAGTTTTTATTCAGTGACTGGGCGACAAAAGGAATCAGGAAAAGTAGGGAAAGACTTTACGAGCTGTATGGCCTTAAGCCTTATATTAACACTGAAACTTTTAGTAAATATGTTGCTACTTACTCAAGAATTTTTAAAAATACGTGTAAACTAGCTAAGGCTATATACATTAGCAATAAGGTTAAATTCGCAGAAAATAAAATTAAGACGGTTTGGAAAATTATAAACGATGAAACAAACAGGAACAAAAGAAATAATACTGATTACACGCTTGAGACTACACGTGGACTTATTAGAGATAACAAAGAAGTTGCTCAAGAATTTGTAAATTTCTTTACCAGCATCCCAATTAAAACTACTGAACCCTTAAATTCTTCGCCGTCGCTCGCTTCTGGTTTATTACACGCTAACGTTTCAGCCTGCCCCAATGAATTTCACTTTTCACATATAAACCCAATAACAGTAATAAAGGCTTTTAAGCAAATAAAGGTAAAACTGACCGAAGATCTATGGGGCATGTCCATCAAAGTTTGTACCTCCATTATTCAGACTATAGCGCCGTACTTAGCTTTGATTTTTAATTTGTGTGTAGATCAAGGAGTCTTTCCGGATCTAATGAAATATAGTAAGGTTATACCACTTTTTAAATCCGGGGACAGTAAAGACACAAATAATTATAGACCAGTATCCGTGTTGCCGGTTTTCAGCAAGGTATTTGAGAAGATAATGCTAAATCAAATGCTCATTCATTTTAATACGAATAACATCTTACATGATAAACAGTATGGTTTCACCAAAGGACGTTGTACAACTGACGCTGGTGTCACCCTATTAAAACACATATTTAATGCGTGGGAAGAGTCGCAGGATGCCATAGGTATCTTCTGCGACCTGTCGAAGGCGTTTGATTGCGTTAATCATGAAACATTACTTCTGAAACTTGAGCATTACGGGCTAGGTCAATCAGCGTTGAGTTTGATTAAATCTTATTTGAGTGATAGACAACAATTAGTTCAAATAAACGGTGTGAATTCGTCGGGGTTAAATGTGAAAATGGGGGTACCCCAGGGCTCAATTTTAGGTCCTTTCTTATTTTTAATATACATAAACGATTTACCCCATTTATTCGAAGGCAAACTAAATATGGTGTTATTTGCTGATGACACATCTTTAGTTTTTAAAGTAAATAGACGTACTTGTCAGGTTGACGACGTAAATAACGCGCTACGGCAGGTTCAGGATTGGTTCACTGCCAATAATTTAGTATTAAATGGTAAAAAAACCAAATGCGTAAAATTTTCGTTGCCAAATGTCAAAAGTACTGATTGTGACATTATATTAAACAAGGAGAAGCTCGAATTCGTCGATAAAACGGTTTTCCTGGGGATCACGCTAGACTCAAGGTTACAATGGGGTCCTCATTTAGTATCACTTGCGGGGCGGCTGAGTTCGGCAGCTTATGCTGTCAGAAAGATTCGTCAATTTACTGATGTGGATACCGCTAGGCTAGTCTATTTTAGTTACTTTCATAGTATAATGTCTTACGGTATCTTACTATGGGGAAGGGCTGCAGACATTGAGTCTATTTTTATTCTGCAAAAACGAGCCATCAGAGCGATTTACAATCTTCGCCGCCGTGATTCTCTAAGGGAACTGTTTAAGGACATTAACATCATGACGGTTCCTTGTCAATATATTTATGAAAACATCATGTACGTGAGAAAAAATTTACATCTTTTTGGTAAAAACGGAGACAGACATAATTACATTACTAGAAATAGGGACCAATTAGTTCAACCAGGTTTCAGACTGGCAAAAGTGGCCTCATCTTTCATGGGGTACTGTACGAAATGTTACAATAAAATTCCTCCCCATATTCTAGAACTGAATGAGACGAAATTTAAAAATTGTATAAAACGCACACTATGCAGGCAGGCATATTATAAGTTGGGGGATTATATCACTGATAAAAATGCTTGGCTCAATGCTAGTCCTGCTCCACAACCACTAGGGCGCAAAAACAAATGATATGTTTATGCTTGTGTTGTATAGACTCGATTTCTTTTAGTATTGTATAGCTGCACAGCACGTGTGTGGGTACTATGTACCCAACTGTAAATCTACCATTTGCTATACCTATGTGTCGTTCGTTGACTTGTGTGTGCCCTGGCAGTTGAGTGTGTCATGCTCTCTCAAATGTCTCTCTGATGGTGGCGCGTGTGTTGGATCATTCGGTTCCCTTCATGATGGTTGAGCTGGGTGGTGCCGATTCATGCGTCATGTTCGTGAACGGGCGCCGTCAGTTGGGATTGGTCATAACTCAACTGCTTCGGATGTTGATGTTTTTCTAGTACCTATTGTATAACTGCACAGTACATGTGTGAGTACTTTTAATACTTTATACCTTTACATAGTATAGTGTGTAGTGCTATTCTGGGTGCATTGTCCTCCCACATGTGAATTTATTAATGTATGTACTCATGTACCTAAATATTGTAAAAATCATTTTTTTTTTTTAAAAGAGTAAGTATGGAGTTTCTTGTGCATTCTTCTCCATAACAAGCTACTTTCCGAATGCACGGTAGAATCTTTTTTTTTTTTTTTTTTAAAAGAGTAAGTATGGAGTTTCTTGTGCATTCTTCTCCATAACAAGCTACTTTCTGAATGCACGGTAGAATCAACTTTTATTCCATGTAAATTTAAAAAGTATGGAGTTTCTTGTGCATTCTTCTCCATAACTAGCTACTTTCCGAATGCACGGTAGAATCAACTTGTATTCCATTTAAATTTAAATTGTGACATTCAAAAGTGCCGCTTGGTGGCCCAGTTGAAATAAATATCTTTTGTCTTTTGTCTTTTTGTCTTTACGCCCCTACGAATAGGCGCACAGAATCATATGAGGTGCTTCTATTCTAAGTCTTGAAAGGATATATGAATCCTACCTTATCCTAACCCGAACATTTACCTAACAGAGGAATCAAAGAACAATTGAGGTACGACCCTTAAAAGGGGAAGGCTTAATCATGACAAACGAGTTATCGGATACTCCGATATGTGCTTTTAACTTCAGCTGACGTGCACATACGCACTAACAAATCAACGCAGTCATGCTTGAACCTCCTTGGCCAAAACCTCTGAAAAAGGTACAAGGCGTCCTCCTAACACTAATAAGAATGATGCGTCAACTCACATCGACCCGGATGGGGTTTAAATTCAAAAATTCAGATATGATACAATATTTCGATCTCGTGCGTTTATCAGGCCAGAGAAGGAAAGGCTGGATCGCATCGAATTTAAATTCTACTCATCAAACTTACACCAGGGCATAATATCATTAATATATTTACTTTTTTAAATAACAGTCATCAACTGGACCGATGATGTCAACTCGACATCCTTTGCAAAGGCTATGCCCCGTTAGCAAAGTCGGATTCAGTTACAACTATTCCTCATCCATTGTATTTTATCTCTAGGGCCTGGTGGAAGTTTCGCACCTACAAACTTGCTCATTATATAAATAGTCGTTTCTTCGATGCATAGTTAATGTTGCCAGCCTCTTCTTCGCCCAGCAGCATACAACCCATCAGCACATCAACAGCTCATGCAACGGAAAGAAATAATTTTATTATATCTATCGATACTATTTGAAAATTTCGACAAGAAAACAATCGATACATTTTTCCTACTTTCCCATCCCTATTAACTTCCAAAAGTCAAATTTGATAGTTGTCATTTATATATATTTTTTTTATTGACAACGGGCCTTTTCCTATAAACCTAACCATAACTTATTCTTATCTATTCTATTCTAACATTAAAAGGTTTTAATCTATTTACATGTATTCTAGGCTTAACTCTCATATTTGCCAATTTTCTATATATCCAGAATGGACCTTATATCTCTACATAACTATTCTAATCTATGGTCCGGCCTTATTTATCTGTGGCTAAGACGGCGCATAGAGTATAATTAAATTTAATCATGGTGTGAACATTGTGCTTTATTATGTTGTTTATGGCACCATGTCAACCAATTCTTATAATGAAAACTATGCTTTACTTTTGACAAGGTTTTGACACTGTCCTTTTTTGTATTATCTGTGGGACTATGTGTCAAACCATTTCTTAAAATGACATCTATGCTTTCATAGCATTTATTTGCCTTTGCCTTAGGGGCTTAAAAGACTTTTCTAATAATATTTGACCGTTGTAGACTTAGTCCTTATGGATTTGTATTTGGACTTTGTCTGCAATTACATAAGCTAATCCTATTCAGTAAATATAGACAAGACAGGGGATTATTTAATTTCATCAAAACATATACAGATAAAACATTCAAATAATTGCTTCTTTCGATGCCCAGCGCGCATCGCAAATCCCTTCTAGGTTGGACCGTATTCATTTGCACCGACATGAAAAGAAAACATTAATTAATAAAGCACAAAATACAACAATCACAAATCAGTGTACATAATAAATTATTTACAAAACTCTATTATACCTAAACTTCTTTCTAAAAAACTTCCAAAACTTGCATTTTACGAGATCAAATTGTTTTATGTGATCACAATGCAAACATCTTTGAACAATATTGCATCTAAGGCAAATATTATGGCAATTCTTCCTTGCCACAATCCTAGTAATATTCTTTATACCAAACATAGCACTCCAAGAAGTTTTATCATAAATTCTCTTGTATTTAAATCGGATTATAATCTTCTTATGGATCGCCTTCTTTAAATTTATGTTGGCGCAATATGAAACCTTACTAAATACTCTTTTAATTTTCCTACGGATCTCTTTTGGTGGAAAACTTTTCTTAATGGCTGACAATTTATTTCTTTTCAAAATGACATTTATTAAATTTCGTTTTATGTCAGATTGAATAATTGCAATTTTATTTTCAATATTATGCTCAAAATCAATGGGATTCAGTATGTTCACATCAGATGGAACCACAACTAGTTGTTCTGTCGAAATCTCTACATTGTTCTCTGCAAGATAAATCGAATTAGTGGAGTTAATTGGACTGGACCGATACATTACAATACTCTCGTCCGCGCACTCGCTGTTGGAGAGGGACTCCAACTCGTCGCCACCGCCGTCGTCGTGCTCGCCCAGGAACACAGCTTCTGTCTCCAACTTGACATCAACGGGGCCGTCATCTCCGCTGGTCTGGTCAACATCGTCCTCGAAGATGCAGCTCTCTTCGTCGGTGTGATCGCCATCGCCATCAGCTGCGTCGCCTTCTCCGTCAACGTGGTCAACGATTTTCTCACTGCACTGATTATTGTTTTGTGTTTGTTCGTCCTTAATCACCATACTAGAAAATAAATGAGCATTAACATCTTCACTCAATACATCAGGTTGTTTTTTATCTGCTTTTATTTCAGCGATTATTATGCGCTGTTCGCAATATCGACATCTGCGATGAAATATTGAAAATTCACTCCTCAAGCGATCGCATAATACTGCAAAGTCCATATCATATTTAAAAATCATATGGTAGAAGTGATATGCAGCCCCACGTAAAAAAGCTCCTAAGATCAGGCTATAGTCACTCTTTCTCCATTCGTTTACTTCAGCCACTGACTCGAATTCGGTCAAGAATTCCTCCAAGCAGTATCTGTCCGTGCCTGAATAATAATGATCCATCATGCTTTCCATAAGTTCATTTATAATAAATAATAAAACCACTTAGCTTTTATTCCGCTATTTTTCTTATATTTCCATCCGCTTATGGGAGGGAATGAGAGGTAACAGCACTCTCTGTCGTCGATTATCTCGCCTTATGTACGCCGGTAGGGCTTCGTGCACTGTATATCGCCGTGCACAACGCGAATTTCCGTCTTTAAACACTTTCTTCGTTTTTTATTTACTTAAACGTATACTGTACGCCGTATACACGCGAAATATATTTTATAATTTTTCTTCTTCTTGGATTTCGTACACTGTTTTCGCCGTGCACACGCGAATTTTATAATTTTTATTTATTTTGGGATTTCGCGCCTCCACCAATATGTAAGGGGGTAGATAGGGTGATCAGCAGTTAAACATGGAAAATAACTTTATATTATATATACCATTTAGTAAGATATTACAATACGCCTGCCTTTGGGCGGCTTCAATCCAATTCTGACACATTGAAAATTAACAAAAAACATCTACAGCTATTCTGTAATAGGCAAGTAGGTTGCCTTCTCAAATGGTAAGTCCTTACAGTATCTAGTCAGGATTGGGCATCGATGTCATCATTAACATTATCTGCAACTAGACTTCGCACATTGTCTTGTATAGGCCAAACTATACGGTTGATTTCGGGCAATAAAATATTCCTGTCTCCGCTCTCCAGTAGCCGACGAGTTGCGAAACGTCTCTCTATGTAGGTAGGTACTTCCATGCAAATTTTTGCGCATCAAAGAAAGCGCGCCAGCCATTACTCGTCTCATTTGATCCAGCATCGCCTTGTGCGTGCATTGGTTCATACTTCTGATGTCGGAAACACGAGGGCTTCCTTCCATATACCCTCGTACTTGTGGGCTTATCGTGGGTTATGCTCGCACAAAGCAGTTAACTTATGCCGTTTTAGAGATAATCCTTGATCCAACAACGAAGCAGTGGATTCGGCCACCAATAGTTTCGCTTTCTTTCAACAAAACCACACTTTGTCAAGTTTATACACGCCTCTTTAGAATTCCTCCAAACTCTTTTTCAAACACCAAACGCGTGTCCGCGCGTTTTATTTCCAACTCTAGCTCCACAATGGCGGGGACCCCACACAGATCGCCAAGTATGGCGCTCGCCGCTTCATTATTGGCTCAAGCACACATCCGACAAAACCACCGCTTTGAACATCCAATCGAATTCAAGTATTTTGACATAAGGGAAATGAAGTGTTGTCAATCGAATAAAATCTAATTGAAATTTGAATCAGAAGCTAAATGTTGCCAATTAAATAAAACTGAATTAATAAGTTTACAAGCGATCATTTATCTTCCTCCGATATATATATATTTATTTAGGTATGTATTATATAAAATATATACGTATGTGTATATTAAACAACTTATTATTAGTAATTCTTTGTTTTACTTTTTTGCTTGTTACTATTTAAATAATACACCTGCCATGTTATCTCTTCACCACCCTTGGTTGACTGAAAAAAAATATATTCCAGGTCCGTCCAGCCGTTTGAGCGTGAAAAAGTAACAAACATACAAACACACGCCTTTATAATATTAGTGTGAAGCAAAAGAAGTATGTAAGGATCGTAGCAGGTGGCGTTCTGAAGTTTCTGCCAACCCCCATAAGAAAAAGGCGTGAGTTTATGTATGTATGTGCTGTGATGTGATCAATATGCTTACTAAACTTACAGTTGGCCTAAAGTGTACACCAATCTAACTTAAACTTAACTGGCGGGTTTTACTAATGCACATTGTAAACCTCTGTCAATTTTCTTTTCTGCACCTAAGTAGGTACTGCAAGTTGACATAAAAAAGTGGTACTTATCATTCGTGTGAAAATCAAGAAAATTAATCTTTAACCTCATTAGCTCGCCCGCTATTATCTAATCAGCAACATCAAAGATCAGCTAAAAAACAATGCTGGCAGGAACTTTCTAAAAACTATTCGAGTCTGCCTTCCGTCTCCTTTGACGGGGTTAATTGCCAGCGAGTCAACACGGGCAGAAAGCTCATTAAGTCACAAGGGACGGACGCGACCCCCCCTGCATCCGCGCCTCACTTGGAGCCTGGCAGAGGAAGTGCGTTTTAACGTGTACCTAGGTAGATTTTATTTTGTAGTTTGTGAAGCTGGTCCTGTGTTGTTGTTTTGTTGAGTTTTGGACGTGATGGTGTGATGAAACTCTGTATACATTATGCAACTGTTAAAGTATGCAACTAGCATGTAGAAATGACATTGTGACATTCAGCTATAAAAAGCCGTTGCAAGCAACTATAATAACTTTAAAAAATACAGGCGGTTCTTTGTGTATGTATACTAAGACCAGCCTTACAACGATACGTACAGGTTGAAAGTAAGTAAGATAAACGGAAGCAGGGCGAGTTAGTTAGGTTTTCAAGGCGGAGTGCTGTCACCATTATTGTGGTGTTTGGTAGTAGACTCGCTGCTTACCAAACTCAACACCGGACCATTCTACACAGTAGGCTATGCAGATGACATAGCTATAATGGTTAATGGTAAATTTCCGAACGTAGTCTCTGGATTGTTACAAAAGGCATTGAGGATGACAGAGGAATGGTGTACAAAGAACCACCTCTCTACCACCCCAAGTAAAGCAGTCATTATTCCATTCACGAGGAAGAGACAACTAGGAAACCTAGGAGAGCCCTCCCTCAATGGAATAAAGCTGCCTTGGTCCACCGAAGTTAAATATCTGGGTGTAACGCTTGATAAAGAACTCAGGTGGAAAACTCATGTGGAAAATATTACGACAAAGGCCTTACGAGTGTTCGGCATGTGTCGTTCCACCTACGGTAAAACTTGGGGATTAAAGCCCAAATTGATACGATGGCTGTACCGAACAATGATAATACCTATTATCACACACGGCAGCATAGTGTGGTGGCCAAGAACAAAGCTTGCCTCGTGCAAAGCGCCACTCACCAGGTTACAAAGAACAGTGTGTCTCGGCATCACGGGTGCTTTCAGGACAACACCTACGGCAGCGATTGAGAGATACCTCAATATCCCTCCTCTACATATGATGGTTGAATTCGAGGCAAGGAAGACATTACATCGTCTTGCTGTTGCTGGACTATGGGATGCCTCTAGGCCAAAGACTAACCATACAAAGTTTGATTGCAATGAAGGCCTGGATCGGATAACTAGCATGATATCCAATAAAATGCAAACTATTTTTGTGTTTGAAAGGTCTTTTAAGGTCCAAATCCCTTCAATAGAGGACTGGACGAAGGGACTCGATCCACCAGAACAAGATAGTCTGGTATGGTACACTGACGGATCCAAAACGGAATCAGGTACAGGAGCAGGAATATACGCAAAAGGTTACAAATGTAGCAAAAGCTTAGGGAAGATGGCAACTGTATTCCAAGCAGAAACATATGTCATAATAACCTGTGCTCAAGAGAATATAGATAGAGGAACCAGAGGTAAATCCATATATATTCTTAGTGACAGTCAGGCTGCAATCAAAGCCATGGCATCCTACAAAGTGGATTCCAAACTTATTCTGGATGCCATAAACAGGCTTGGGAGGCATAACAGGGTGAGACTGATGTGGGTCCCTGGACACAAAGGAATCCATAGTAACGAAATGGCAGATGAACTGGCAAGAGAGGGCTCAGCAAATGGTTTTGTGGGTCCAGAACCATGTGTAGGCATTTCGACGTGTCTCGTAAAAGCCACATTTAAGGAGTTTGCAGATCACAGACAACGAACACACTGGTTGTCTACTACTGGTCTACAACACTCCAAGAAATTTCTAGGCTCTACGTTCAAAGCCCGGGAATGCATTATATGCGGAATATGAGCAGGGGGCAAATCCGCTACCTGCTTGGGGCCTTTATTGGGCACTTTGGAACCAACGGCATGCTCATGAAGATGGGTCTAACCGCGACACCCATGTGCAGGTTGTGTGGAGAACATACGGAACGCATGGAGCATCTCCTGTGCACATGCGATGCACTGGCTGGTAAGCGAATGAGTCTACTAGGGGTTGGATATCCTAAACCAGAAGACTATAGGCTCATATCTCCCAGTCTCGTTGTAAGACTCATGAAAAGAGTTTTCAACGAGATTGGGAAGGAGTAAGTTATCTAGGGGACCACAATAGATCCCAATGGGTCGAAGTGTCCGAGTTGCTTCTCGGCCCCTCCACAAGATAAGATAAGATAGTTAGGTTTTGGAACTTCAATTACTCGTTATGAAATTAACTACTCAAGTGTTACTGATCAATTGTTATATATAATAATATTTTACATAATCTAAACTGAACTGGTTTTCTAAGCTTTTCTTGATTGCAAAGATTTATAATAAGACAGAAAAAATTTATTTTACGTTCGTTATCATAGAACTAAAATATTTACAGAATAAAACCGTTGAATTAATGTCAGTTTTCCAACTACAAAACAGTATTCAATTCTGTCGACAATGTACACCGATGTCGTTTGAAAGGTGTCGACTGTCGATACAAACATGTTTGAACAACAGATGCGCCGTCTATCAAAGCTGCACTCGCACAAATTGAAAACAATTTGTGGAGTGGGTGAGGAAGTGTGAGTTGCAGTGTAAAGAGTTTCCACGGACTCGATTCCTGTGCATGTGTTTGAGTGATTCTTTATTGCGTATTAATAGAGCCACGCGTAGCAGAAAATAATCCAAATACTTTTAGAGTCAAAAGGTTTCTTCACGTGGAGGAGCTCGTGGCTAAATAATAACAGCCGCACGGGTCGATCATCGAGGTTAAGCAACGCTTGACGAGGTCGGTCCGTGGATGGGTGACTATTTTCAACATACCGAGTTTCCTCCGTGCCTCGGAAAGCACGTTAAGCCGTTGGCCCCGGCTTTCATTTGAAGATCTTTGACAGTCTTTACGAGTAGTCAGAAGCTAGAGATCTGACAGCAGTCTAGCCAAGGGGTACTGTGTTACCCAGTTACTGGGTTGTGGAGCACGGATAGGCAGTCGCTCCATGTAAAACACTGGTACTCAGCTGAATCCGGTAAAACTGGAAGCCGACCCCAACATAGTTGGGAAAAGGCTAGGCAGATTGATTGAAATTTTCTTAACGTTTGCTAGAAAGAACAAACGGATCAGTTGCAGTTGATGATCTGCTACTGATATTATTTTTGTATTTTTTTTTTTTAAACCCTCAAAACTAAATCATCTATATCGTCATCATATTAGTTGAAACACATCTATATTGCTAGATTTAGGGCTCCTCCAACGGTCATCACATCATCCGGTCTTAAAAGCCAGTGCTGATCACTCAAAAGAAATGCCATAAGTTTTTATTCGTCAGTTTACACAATACATCATTATCATCTGGTTTTTAGGTTCCGTACCCAAAGAGTAAAACGGGATCCTATTACTAAGACTATACTGTCCATCTGTCTATCTGCCACCAGGCTGTATCTCAAGAACCGTGATAGCTAGACAGTTGAAATATTCACAGATGATATATTTCTGTTGCCGCTATAATACAAAATATTAAAAACAGAATTAAATAAATCTTTAAGAGGGGCCCCCATACAACAAACGTGTTGTTTTGGCGTTTTTTTGATAGTACGGAACCCTTCGCGCGCGACTCCCACTTGACCGGTTTTCTGAATGTTTCCTCACTGCCTGTGACAGAGGGAATGGGTAATGATCCACCCAGTGTGGATGTCACAATATAAGCTACCGTAATACGTAAAAACCCATTGTTCCAATAACGTATAAACGCCAATCTCTATAAAACCCATAAAAAGATAAAACCATACAAAATCACCTTTCAGTTCTGGCTGTTAATAGGTGCGCTTGCGCTGTGCCGAGTGAGAAATATTACACCTTATTCGTTCTCCTTTAATTAAACTTTTCGATGGCCGTGCTCCGCTGACGTAGGGTAAGTAGCTGGGCGAAAATGTGGGCTTTGAATTATTTTATGAACGGTTTTTGGTGCGATGATTGAAAGTTTATTGTGTAAGTATTAAGACCATAACAAATGAGTAGAGGTAAGATATATAGCTTGTTTTTTGCTGCAGTAATAAAACAAAAAGTTTGACATCTTTGACTAAAAAGTGGTCTTAGAATCGGATGCATTATTAATAGATAACAAATCAACTAGAAAAGGATTGAAATAAGAAAATCTCTATAACACTAGCTATGTATTTTTATCATGATGGAACTTTAAGATTCCTTATTGAGCTGTGGTAAACAAGTCAATGGCCGGGAATCAACTTTACATTTAAGAATTTTATTATCCACCAAACTCCTGATTTAGTTTACAATGTTCGTTATTTTTTTTAATTTATTTAGCAAGACGATAATTCTGGCGTATAATTCAGTTTATACATCAGAACATAGTTTGTTAAAAACTTATATAAAAAACACATAACCCAGTCGGGTAGTAAAATATAAATGCAATTTTTATCGAATTTTTTTTTTTTTACCCTTCTGCCGAAGGATTGTAATGTGTCTATGTATGTACGTATGTAAGTATGTATGTAAGTATGTATGTAAGTATGTATGTAAGTATGTATGTAAGTATGTATGTATGTATGTATGAAAGTATGTATGTATGTTTGTTCCTTTAGGGCGTTCTAGAGACCAAACGCCTTGGCTGATTTTGATGATTCTTACGTCAATCGATTCGTCTTAACCCTGCGAGTGTCACTGGCTACATTAAAATGGCAAAATATAAATATGACGGATTTTGGGCGCCATATTGTGGGGGCCCAAATTATTTTTCTTCCGAACCCTTCGTGTGGGGTATCAAAATAAAGGGTTTAAGAGGTGATTAAAAAAATATATCATTCTTATTTGTAAAAATATACCTAATTCTAAAAAAAAATAACTAAAAAAATAAGTAAAATCATGCTATGCAGTCGGAGGATACATCTAGATTTGGTCAGCCAGCTCGCGCATATGTATCCTCCGACTGCACAGCATGATTTTCTTCTTGTTTACGTCTTTTTAGTTGGCTTTTTAAGCAGTCGGGTTTTTTGTTATTTTTAAATATTTTTATTGTCAAGTAACACCCACTTACCACAAAGCAGCTTCGCTAAAAGCAGTCACCGTGCAAATTGGCGCAGCTTTCAATAACTGAACTGATCAATTACAGCTCTCAAATATATCAGACACAGGAGTATTTCAGGTCTTAAAGCGCGTTTACTTCTGAAAATTTCCACGTTTTCCTTGGAAACATTATACGTTCGTTATCAGAAATAATGAAGGGTTTTTTTCTGGGAAGTCTCTGTTTTGTGAATATTTTTGGAGTAAATAATATTTACTGGATGGAGAATATCCAGTAACTCACAGTTTTTTGTATAATTGGTTATATACCCAAAGGCCCATGGTGTCACACTTCCATTGCCAAGTGTGTCACTAGAGGGCTGCCTCCCTAGCCAAGTAACAAACATTTCGTATCGAATCTCTTTCTACAATCGTTATTGCCTTCTATTTGTATGGTCTGACCACGTGACTTAACGTTCAGATGACGTGTCATTCCCATACATTGATTCGTTTTCTACTAGCCTTATTATTAATCAGCCTATGCATGTATGTTTGTTCCTATATGGCGTTATAGTGACCGAACGCGTTGGCCGATTTTAATGATTCTTACGTCAATCGATTTGTCTTAACCCTGCGAGTGTCACTGGTTACATTAAAATTGAAAAGAAAAAAATTGCGGATTTTGGGCGCCATTTTGTGGGGGGAAAAACCCAACGTGCGGGGTATCAAAATAAAGGGTTTTAAGAGGTGATTTCAAAAATATTTAACACTTACCTATATGTTTAAATGAAACTAGTTCTAAAAAAATAACTAAAAAGTTGTAAATAAAAAAAATAATTAAAAAATCAAAAAACCCGACTGCTTAAAAAGCGAACTAAAAAGTCGTAAATAAGAAAAAAAACATGCAGTACAGTCGGAGGAAACATCTGGTTTTGGTCAGCCAGCTCGAGAATATTTATCCTCCGACTGCACAGCATATTTTTTTTCTTATTTACTTCTTTTTACCCGACTGAAGAAGGAGAGTAATGTGTTTATCAGTCTATGTATGTATGTATGTTTGTTCCTATGTGGCGTTCTAGAGGCCAAACGAGTTAGAATTAATATTTGTTTCGGGATATTTACCATGTATATTATGATTTTGGTTGAGAGCTCGATATTTCGGCACCGTTACAAGCGCCATGATCACGAGAATTTCAATAACACTTGTATGTTTAAACGTACGTAATTAAAAAAAAATAACTAAGAAGTTATAAATAAAAAAAGTTAATAAAAAAAAACAAAAAACCCGACTGCTTAAAAAGTGGTGATTATATATATGGTTTTTGTCAGCCAGCTCGCGAACATGTATCCTCCGACTGCACAACATGATTTTCTTCTTGTTTACGACTTTTAAGTTCGCTTTTTAAGCAGTCTATAATGGTTTGCAACTTTTATTTGTAAGATTAATAATTATGACATTGCATCTGTTTGTAAATATTTTTAAATCAATATACATTTTGCTACAATAATTTAATTAATCTTTATGTAATAATTTTAATGCAGTTATGTTTCACCAATTCTTGTTATTATGTAACCAATATTCGACACAATGTTAATTGTTTGTGAATAAATAAATGAATGAATGAATGAGTCGGGTTTTTTTGATTTTTGACCAATGAATCAGTTTTTTAATTCAACGTGACAATTATTCTACCAGCTTTTTGGACACTTTTCACATTGTCAACGAGGCTCACGAATTTGATCACGGCTCAAGGATGGCCCAAAGGCGAGCCCCGCCCGCACCTTAAATTAATCCAATTTATTGAGTCCTAAGCTTTATTTTAGACTAACCAAAGGTATTTACAAGGCAGACGTGAATGGAAACGCCGGGAGGGGACGCCCTAGAAAGACATACTCATTGGTGAATTCATTCATTTACATTCAGAAAGGCCAAGTGCGCAGTAATTATAACCGTCGTGCGTTTATAACTAGATGCCACCACCGGCTAAACTAAGTTAGTTTAGCTTTCATACATGTGCGTCCACCGTTGCGGTGGACGCACATGTATGAAAAAACTGGCGCAACTATGCGAGCTAAGCTAAACTAACTTAGTTTTGAATGTGAGTGAAGCAAAAGAAGTATGTAAGGATCGTAGCAGGTGGTGTTCTATAGATTCTGCATACCCCCGTGGAAAAAAAGCGTGAGTTTATGTAAGTATGTAGTTTAGATACCGTTATAAGTTTAGATTAAGTTTGCTGTAGTTTTAGATGTGAAATAACTTAGGATAAGCGCATTTCTTGCATTGGGTGAAATCTAGTAAAGATAATGTGATAAGGTCGAAATTAATATTTATTTGGGTCCTTACCTATCCTGTTTTCCTATCCACGGAGCCAAATATCGTCATATCACAGAAACACGAATATGTGCCTAGTGGTAGACCATGTTTGTATTATTTACGCAAGAGAAATAAAGTAAGTTCATACAATTAGGTACTAACAAAATAATGGAAATACAACTCCAGTCTACTCGACTTAAGCCCATCAAAGGTAATTAACGTACTTAACTAAGACATCTTATTTCTTCCTCCAATTTCCTTACAATCTTTTTCCTCCACTTTATAATATTTCACGGTAGAATTTTTTGAACAATATAATAAAATTACCGAAGACCACTTAGCACCATTATCGTTTGCTGAAAGAAAATTGTATGCAAACCGGGTAAGGGTAAAAAAATTCACGTGAACGAAGCAAGGGGGTTAAATGCTCGGGTAGGATGCAAATTGTTCCCCTGGGTCGTTCAGACCGCATTTAAAATAATACAGAGTTCCCAGTGCCCAGGGTTCCCGAAGGCAGATGTTTATTTAACTTTTAATATGTCATTTGCATTCGGCCTGTGAGAAAAAAGAGTTGGTAATATTTTCATAATTAGTTTATTTTTTGGGATAAATGTTATATAACGGGGATTTATGAGTGTTTACCGTTCGGAATGAGAACATATCCACCTCGCTGCAAAGGTTGTTAATGTAGTGTGTGTATGGAACGGTAATTGTGTTCCTTTATGTGCCATTTTTCATGATTGCAGAGCGAATACTGAATCAGCGTATAATTTCTCTCTGATGGGACTCAGGTTTACTCTCTGTAAAAGTTAAAAGTGTTTACTGGGTCAGCATTGCTTTCCATAAAATAGTTTTAACCAATTGTGGACCCAGCTTAGTCGCTGCAGAAATAATAAAAACAAACAAAAAAAAACAAAACGATTTTTTTTTCAATGAGCTATCCTTGACCTAACCGTAACATACTGCAAGCGTGGAGACCCTTCACATGATATGCATTCCCTTCCTTTAAAGAAGCCAATGGCAAAGCTATATTTTATTTATATTAGTCTTAAAAGCTCTCCAGAGGCTACAGACTAATAACATTCAAAAGTGTTGCCATAGCGATTGGAAAAAAGTATGAAATGATATTTCGTCTTTCGCCATCGCTGAAAGAATGAAACTTTGTATAAAGGGTATCCTAATTTTAGAACCCATCTTCATAGCAACTAATAACTATATAACAACAACTATGTAAAACACAGCAGTGGTGGCCCAGGAGAGCAGTGGTAACAGTCCCGTGCCCCCGACTTACGTGTCGTAGGACGTAAGTTCGAAACCGGGCAGGCGCTTTACTTTGTGTAAATTATTTCATCACCACTGCTCTTAAAACGGTGAAGGGAAACATCGTGAGGAAACCGGCATGTCCTAGAACCGAAACTTTAAAGACATGTGACATTCACCAACCCGCACTGGGCCCGTGTGGTGGATTAAGGTCCATTACCTCTCTCACAGAGATGATGCCTGTGTTCCAGCAGTGGGAACATTATAAAGCTGCTGATTATATAAAATAAACACTTAGGTATCAGAAATCAGACCTCATAGCAGATAACGAAGTTCAACCATGATTTTCAATATTTTCAGTACATATCAAAACAAGCGTAAATCTAAATAAAATAAACAGAATAAGAGCGTATACTCGTCACCTAGCGAGACAAAGCTAAAATTGTGATGCTTATTGCGCGCGGACCGCGGCCCGACGGATTACGGTAATGGCTCTGAATACTAAGCGAGGAGGACCCGGGCAGGCACAGAGGAGATGGGCGGTGCAGATGTGACAGTGTTGTTGAAAGGAACGGTGAAAATACTGTGCCTACTTTCGCTATTTTTTACATTGAAACTCAAAAAAAACGTTTATGTTGATAGTTAATAATGTTTTCTACTGATAGAAAATAATTGGTGTCCCTCAATTGATGTGGGGCAGTGACAAAGCGACCAACAAAAAATTTGCTGTTATTTTTTTTAGGGTCCGTAGCAAAAGATTTACTCAATAGACTTAGTGGTATTAACAGTCTAATGTACATTTTTTTTTTCAATTTCAAGGAGATGGGAACCCCTTTTCTCTCACATTACACTTGCACTAACAAAATCACCCTTAATGCTGCGATATAGAGGCAATATCAATGTGAAATTAGTTCGTCTTGTGAGATTAATTCGGTTGTCTGAATCTAAATCTCTCAATATCATAAATCCTACCTTCTTAAGTATCCTATGCTTAAGAAGGAGATTACTTATTACTCAACACGTAACATAATTATGTTATTTTAACATAACTTTTTGTCATTTTCAAATAACGTGCCTCACAGATGCACTCCAAAGATATCGATAAAACTCCATCACTTTATTCCTACTTCCATTCCCCTAATCTAGCTCACAAAAACAGCAAAAGGCCGCGGGCACTCACGTTCCCATCGCAACTGAAGAATAAACAGGATTACGTCGACACCCAAACTACCTTATGTCTTCTGTTGTTCTGTACAAAAGGTTATCTAAGGGCTTACACCCAATGAGTGCAATTGGAACCGTTTTCGAGACCGGTGGAATTTATTGCAAAGGGCGATTTTCAGTCATCATTTCAGCTGAAAGACGTTCACTGCTGGACGTATGCCTCCCACAAGGGTCACCACATTTACCGGGTCCTGTCCATCTCGCATTTAGCGGTTTAACCAGGTCATTGGTCTACCTTATGGGAACCCTTCCAACGCTGCGTCTTCCGGTACTCAGTCGCCACTCCAGAACTTCCAGCCCCATCGACCATACTTTCTCTCATTTTCTGTCAATTGACTTATATAGCGTCGCTGTTGCATGAAACTTAAGAATTTAAGAATACGTATCAAAGGGGTTTAAACTACCCCTTGTATTTTCAACGTTTTTATGATGTTCTTTACCGAGAACAATAGCTGTATTAATTCGTAGAAAAATACTTAAGTTGTATCAAGCGCATGTTCGATCTTGCATGGAATACTGTTCTCATATCTGGGACAGACCTGCCAAATACCAGATTGACACACTAGAGTCGATCGAAAAATGGGCCAAGAGTGTCATCGGCATTGAGGCACTGGTCGAGTCAAAGCCAGAGCCTTGAACATCGTCGTCGAGTTGCCCGCTTATCGGTTTTTATCTGTTGCATTTGGGGGAGTGTGCGATGGAATTGCATGATCTAATGCCGCCATGCCCATTTCATCATCGGACTACATGACGTACGGTGACGCACCATCGGTACATGGTACAATACACCCATACGCACTAAATGTTATGGAAATACATTCATTATGCGTACAGCTAAGGAGTGGCATTCCCTGCTGGAGTCTGTGTTGCCAGATAGCTACAACCTCGGGGTCATTAAGTCAAGAGTGAATAGGTTACTTCTAGCCACGCGCGTTACACCGTCGACCATATCATCGCTTACCATCAGGTGAGATAGCGCGAGCCTATAGATAATAAGAAAAAATTGGGATAATGTAGTTATTCAGCAGGTGAGGATATAACTCTATACAGGATTACATGAAAGACACTAACGTCAGGGGAGGGGGGGTCCTCACGATTATATAATACTTTACCCCCTGAAAGATTGTTAGTGATTTATAGTTGACCATTTTTACACCACTTACATATACCTGCTACATTTAATTTGTTTTCTTCGATAGAGAAAGGCGATATTATTCACTCCTGAAAAATAAACATGCATTATATACTGACGTCAAAAGATACTGATATCTTGTTAACCGTACAATTTCGTTTAAAGACGGGCCCAGCATATCTGGAAAAAAAAATCCACATACACGGTCCGACAAATGAGAACATGACCTAAGGTTATCTAACAAAAACAATTTACTACGTGTAATACCCTAATATATTTGACTAGCTAAGGTCGGTCACGTTTCAGACCTAGGACATTTGTACATTCGGAGTAGGAATGAGTTAGAGGCTTTGTCGGACCGTTTAGGTCGGGTTTAGACGTTTAGGGGTCATGAGTATAGCGATATGGGTGAATGGGTAAGAAAAAAATGTCTGGGGATACTAACGTTGACGTTGAACATTGGCGGTGATTACGATTTATTGCTACGACTACTGTTAATTTGAAAGATGTGCAATTTTGACTGTTTAAATTAGTACAACAACAACAAGTATATGTTGATGATGCACTTTTGCCAAAAGTATATGCAACAGTGCAAAAATTATTTATAAATAAACTCCGCATGCATTAAGGAATTGTACAAAATTTTTAAATAGTAATACATACATAAACTCACGCCATTTTCCCATGGGGGTAGGCAGAAACTACAGAACGCCACCTGCTACGATCCTTACATACTTCTTTTGCTTCACACACATTCATACATCTAGTCATACACACACGCCGGTTATGGGTACTGCGCACTTGGCCTTTCTGAAGAACATCACCTATAAAACTTGATTACTATTTAAACCTAATATAATATAGACCTAAATAGTAATCAAGTTTTAAAATAATTAAATTATACCTAAAAGTCTAAATAATTAATACATATAGCAATATCTTTACTCTTTACATATTATAAAACAAAGCCGATCCCGCTGTTTGTACGCTTAGATCTTCTAAACTACGCAACGGATTTTAATGCAGTTTTCAGCAATTCATAGAGTATATCAAGAGAAAGATATATTTAGTATTAAAATGCACATTATAGTATAGATAAGCCGAGGAATTCAAAGATTTGTAATGTGGTGTCGTAAGAAACATATTTTTGTACGCTTACATTGCAAACGTTGGCTAAACCTTACGAGAGATATTAAATTATTGTACTACGGCATTGTATTCTTTTTTTTTTTCTTAAAAAGAACGATAAGAAAAATTGCAATGGTAAATGTTTATCTACTAAGGATAACCTACGGTAATAATTTTTATCTTTTACATATTACTAATTACGGGTTATTTACCAAGCTATTTTAAACAATACAGTATTATTTATTATCCAATTAAATACATTAGATACGTTGAGCATATCATGTAGATCAAAATTGCCCTTTACAGCATATCATTAAAATGAATTTCTTAGGCGTTACAGCAAAATAAAAACCAACGCGCGCGAAAATAAATTCAAGCGGCCTCACACCGATGATGGGATCCTACAAAATAAAAAACGTGGAAGGTATAATACTTATCAGCTCAACTGTCCATATTTCCGAATTGGATTAAAACAATGGTAATTTCTATTGTGTCTGGAAATTGACACTTTGAGGGTTATTAGGCTCTACTACCCGTGCGAAGCCGGGGCGGATCGCTAGTAATATAATAATTCCAGGTGCTTATTATCTATAAACACATTTACTTTGATATATTTAGGAAGATACTTAAAAAAATTGCCTTTTAGTTTGCCCAAACTTACAAAGTGCAATCAATTTGATTACAGCTGCTATTTATAACCTTGCATAGTTGTGTGGTCACCCAAATTTCGGGGGTTATGTTTCAATCCCAGGGAGCGTGCCTATTGCAATGCAACCGGATATAAATCCCTTGATTGTGGGCTACTGCTGTTGGTGAAATCTAACCTAATTATGTAATAATAAAAAAACAATGAATTAATTCAAACAATGGGGTAGTTGCCAAAAATATAAATTAAGTCCATTAGTTAAACCTAAAAATATTGGACACGTATTTTTTTTTATTTCAATAAATAAATAGTGTGCTACACTTTATTCTGCCAAAGTGACGTCATAAGCCGCCACAACATATTTTTATTTATTTGATAAAGCAAAAAATACAGCTCTAATATTATTTGATAATCTCACTGACGGACTAAATAGAATTATCAATTTTTTACCCAGGAAACATCAAAAAAAGTAATAGGAATTCCTAATTCTAAAATTTAACAAAAAGGAACTTAATTTAAGTCCATTTCATCTTTTTTTTTTTTTGGTTCCGTAGCCAAATGGCAAAAAACGGAACCCTTATAGATTCGTCATGTCTGTTTGTCTGTCTGTCTGTCTGTCTGTCGGTCCGTCCGTATGTCACAGCCACTTTTTTCAGAAACTATAAGAACTATGCTGTTGAAACTTGGTAAGAAGATGTATTCTGTGAACCGCATTAAGATTTTTACTCAAAAATAGAAAAAAAAACAATAAATTTTCGGGGTCCATACTTGAAACTGACACAAAAAAAATAAATTCTGTCAACCCATACGAGTGGGTTATCTATGGATAGGTCTTCAAAAATGATACTGAGGTTTCTAATTTTTTTTTTTCTAAACTGAATAGTTTGCGCGAGAGACACTTCCTAAGTGGTAAAATGTGCCCCCCCCCCCCTATAACTTCTAAAATAAGAGAATGATAAAACCAAAAAAATATATGATGTACATTATAGGTCTACCAGAATCTCATGGCAAAAGGGGAAATAAAAATTTGTTGTATGCAATACTGGGGAAATTGGATCAAACGATCTTGATACTGTTTAATTTTTATTTATGTCCTTGGTATTAATGAACATGAGGTACCTATATTATAGTAGTCACAACGGATCTTTGTGTCTTTGAACTTGGTCCTGCCAACCATTGCGTAAGAAACAGTTTGTCATCGAGTATACTGCATAGATTAAGCGAGATTTATTTAGATATTTATTTCAACTGGGCCACCAAGCGGCACTTTTGATTGTCACAATTTAAATTTACATGGAATAAAAGTTGATTCTACCGTGCATTCGGAAAGTAGCTTGTTATGGAGAAGAATGCACAAGAAACTCCGTAAGCTTATGTGACATACATAAGCGAGTGAAAGAGACAGTTATACAATGCTATCTTCACCTTCAACATTGACACAAAAATAGCTACTGCGCGGGGTCTTTTTCAGAGACACAAAGATCCACTGTGAGTATTATAGGTATGTGTATGAATAATGTTTTTATACATCGGGTTCTTAACATAGGAAAAATAAATCAATTGAATATTAATTTATGTACTAATTTATTATATATCATTTAAATCATACTAATAACTAAAAACCTCATTCAGAACTAGAAAACTAGAATACGATTCCATGAACTCCACTGGCATTTCAAAAACTTGTATCTTTGTAGTTTTATGTCATCTCTCTCCATCAAAATGGTTCTTTTTCATTGGCATTTAACATATTCAAAACCAATCTCTTTATGTATAAAGTCTGTAAAAAATAATAAAATGTATCATGTTACTTATAGTCATTCATCATCATCAGTCTATATATACTTTTTTATGTAAGTTTTATGGCCTGGTTGCTAGGACCTTTTAGCCACGTCTTTGGAAAGAGTTTTGGATCTTATATTTATTCTTTAGTATGCATTAGAATTCGGATGTAACAGATTCTAATGTTTTGTAGAGTATTTGGCAGCAAATTGTACCGAGTCAGTCTTCCCAGTAATCTTTGCAGATGCAGTCAAACTACAATAAAATACTCCGCTCCACTATCCCGAGATCGCTTCTCTCAATGATTTTACAAATTGTCCAGTTGCGTAAACAGTTGAGACACAAAACTACACCAATAATATATCACAATATCCACTAGGAATCAATTTGCAAATAATATTAACAGCCACTGAACTTCACTCGACAAAATCCCGCCAAAAACTCCCGTCTATATACACGTCCCACTGCGCAGATTATTACTTAATATTTTTCTTACGTCAAAGATTCTCAATCTCCGTTAAAATCAATATCTTTTCGAAGAATTAGTAACAGTTACATTATTGTTGCCATTTCCTTCCGGCCATCATTCGATGTGCCCTGACCTACGATTTACCATATAATAGTAATGGAAAGAAATTAAAATTAAGTACGAAAAATATAAATTAAACTAAAAGTATCAAAACAAGTCAGTCCAACTTACTGGTCCACTCTACGACGCACTTTAAAATCAAAGATTGAGTTTGATTTACGCCTTCTTCTTCCCTTATTTTATGATACACATTGAAAACAATATGTCTCGCATGAGATCGAAGTGGTTTTTTCGACATTTTCACAAAAATAACAAACTTTCAAGATAATATCAAAAAATTTCAGCAGCGGTTGACACATCAAGTACTTTGATTCGACAGGTGACAATTGACATTGCCATATGAAAATCACAATTTAAAAAAAATAAAAAATGCCATGAGATTCTGGTACAACCTATACCATGTAAACTACCACCGAAAATTTGGTTTGAACGAGATCTAGTAAGTAGTTTTTTTTTAATACGTCATAAATCGTAAACCGCAATTTACCAAGTACGGAACCCTTCGTGCGCGAGTCCGACTCGCACTTGGCCGGTTCTTTTTTATATTCCTGTTACAATTTATGCGACTTAAATAAATAAATAAATACTGAATTTACTTGTATGATAACTTTTTATAATGGATCACAGACACAGTCAGCTCATCAACGCTGAAATATATTCTATAACGTGTATATAAATATCAAGTAAATCTAGTGAAATGGCGCGACTCGATCTTCACCTAGCGCATTTTATTTCTTGCGGCTACGTGTGAAGTAAACCCGGTGTGAAGACTGTGCCTTTAATGGGAACCTTGGCTTACACCGTACCGTAACATGGAGAGGACTTTATTTTGTAAAATTTGTTGATGGTGAATTTGGTAAAACCAAAACTTGGCTACTTCTAGTAGGTATTCAGATATAGTGCAAAATAATGTTGCTGAACGTCCAGTTGTTGAAAAAACCCAATAGGATGATGTGGTAGGAGAGGCATGCACACATGAATTGTTAAAAATTGCAAAGCACAACTACAGTTTCAGTAAACAATAACGGACAAAAGTACGATCGTTCAAAGTAAATGGAAGCTGCTAACACACTAGTATCTAAATACAGTGAATGTATAAATAAAATTAGGATCAACATTAATACATGCTTCATCTGACAATCACGTCGTCCGTACCCTGACCAAAACATCTTGAGCATTCCTAGTGCCCTAGCGGCACACTGGTGGCGCATGAATAACAGTAGTGATACGCCCAGATTTTAGAATAAAATCTTTATAAAATCGAATATTGCTCTTTGCAAAAAAAAAGTTACAAAATGTTCATTATCAAATTGGCAATACATTAGTGTTAGTACAAAAAAATAATGAACACTTTACGAGGAGATGCATGCTATCAATCATTATTTCTCATTTTTATGGTTTTATCTGTAGGAGATTAGTGAAACATATACTTCTTTAAAAAAAATGTTTCCTACTATTTTGGAATCAATATTATGTAGAAATGTAATGTATTTATATTAATTGATATTTCTTTTTAAATAACGAGTAGATAGCTCTTAAAAACTGCACCAAAACGGCTAGCGGCGTTTTGCTCGGGGAGAAGTCTTAAAAGAATTGTTTACGACTTCCACCATATTCTACAATGTTTTTTTTTTTTTTTTAATTAAGTTTTATGGCCTGGTTGCTAGGACTTTTTAGCCAAATATTCTACAATGACATAGCACCCACGGCACAGATAATCCCAATGTCTCTTTCAATAACGCATCGGTGTGACGTGTGGCCTTTGTGCCGACTCACAAGTGAGCCTTCACAGTCAGGAGTGTTTGCGAATGCCGTGCCGAGTGTCGTACGGGTAACAGGTTCTTTTCCGAGCGGAAACCTTTTTGAGACAAACGCCGGCGAGCGTTGATACGTGTTTGTGCTTGTGGTTTATATACAGTAAGGTTTAGTATTAAATGTATTTACGTCTAGAGTCTTTAGAGTTTGTAAATGGTATCTTGTCTTAGGTACAGTCATTAGAGACTTGTACACGGATCTGTGAGTGTGTTCAGTTATAACCAAGGAGAGCAAAGGGTCATTGTTCGTCTTTTTCTATGGTTTAAAAGAGAAAAGATATTGGAACTGATGTTTTTTACGATTCCGTACCCAAAGAGTGAAAACGGGACCCTATTAGTATTACGAAGAATTTACTGTCCGTCTGTCTGTCTGTCTATCACCAGGCTGTATCTCATGAACCGAGATAGCTAAAAAAATTAACAGATGATGTATTTCAATTGCCGCTATAACAACAAATACTAAAAACAGAATAAATATTAAGTAGCATACAACAAACCTGTTTTTTTGGCCGTTTTATGCAATAATGTTACGGAACCCTTCGTGTGCAAGTCTGATACGCACTCGGCCGGTTTTTATATAATCATCATTTTAGTTTAATTTACAAGTGATTAGAGCTCGGCGAGGTGAAGGTTGCGGTTTCGAATCTCGGCATGCGATTTTTTATCTAATCCGACCTTAACTGGCCCAGGGGCAAAAGTGCCACTGATGTGAAAAGGCCTTTGTTAAGACATAGCTAGAGCTCACCGCTATAATATGCTAGGCGACTGCGGCCGTAGCGGTGGGCGCGGAGCACTCGTCCTGCAACGTGCACCGGCCAGTCCAGCTGACCACTGCGCCATTCACCGCCGTCCTGAGCGTGGACTTCACCTTCGCCTTCAACTTAGTTTTAACTGTCGACCGTTTGTTATATCTTTACTTAAAATACAATCCTGTAAAACACCAAGCCAGTGTTCATCCTATCACCACCATCAGGACACAAAACCACCCCGGTTCAGCCTGCCTCTCCCTTTTCCATACACTTTTATCCTCTGCCATTGCGGGCGAGTTCTTTCGGTAAGGGTTAAGATTATTTATCCATCTTCGTCTTGGTCTTTTGACTGTGATACCCTTCTGGTATCTAATAGCATAAGCATGACATGGCTTGGCCTTAATGGTTTTAATATTATATCGAACAATTGAAAGGAAAACTTTTGTTAAATTGTTTGTCCACTCCACCAATACAATTCCAGACACAAATCAAACGATTTCCGCAGCAAAACACTCACACACCGACAGGAAGCGTCTCGAGAAAAATCGCCCGGTCCATGGGATGCAACAGTGACAAATAATAGGGATGTATACAGGGTGCGCAGAACTACACTCATCTCACAATCGAACAGCGGATATCGAGACGTGAGTGAATTCGAGAACAAATAATGTATTGAGGAATTTAGATAACTCGGTGTGTTTTGAATTGTTCGGTTCGTTGTTGTGAATTTGTTTTTGTTAGTTCTAGTGTTGGTAGGTGCAAAATAGGTCTTTGAGTATCATCGTTATTATAGCCTACAGCAGTCCACGGCTGGACATAGGCCTTTATAGCTCTTTGCTAAGAATAGTTACAGCACTGATAACAACATTTGTGGCACATGTTAAATTTAGTCTTGTTACACTTTGTATAGATTCTTTTACCGATTGTTTTGTAAATGTGTGAACATTGTAGGCCTTCTAGATTTCTAGATTGTTAACATTTGTTAACATTTTATGTAGTTTTACTTTTTTTTAAATCTTTTGTTTATTTATTATATAATCATTTTTTGTTTTAGTTTCTTACGGCTTATTGTCGGGCCTGCGTTGTCCCCCCATCTAAGTACTGCTGTAACATGGAAATATTGTAAAACCAAACAATTTTTTTAAAAGAGTAACCATGGAGTTTCTTGCCGGTTCTTCTCCATAGGAATCGACCAACCCGAACCGAGCAAATTTTGTCGACGTTTTATAAGTGCCCATGTAGGCCTATGTGAAATAAAAATTATTGATTTTGATTTTTACTATTGTACGCCATTTGTTTCGATCTTTGGCAGATCTCATTCAGCTGCTACCAGCCCCCCGCGAAGATCTTCACTTCATCTAGCCTGAGGGAACCTACCTTAAGTTTTCCAGTTCAGTCTCCACTCAAGAACACGTCTACCCCAACGGTCTTTAGTTCTAAGGCTAATCTGGTCGGTCAATTACCTCTTTAGCCTGTTTATTCTGTGAGCTGACAACCTTGGTTCTCTACCGGATCACTATGGGTAGGTTTGTAACGATAAACCTATAATATAGATAAATATCGGAAATAACAATTTTTTTTGCATAAATTTCGCTCACTATTAATGACACTAAAACTACTATAAACACACCTCTATCCAGCACTTCAGGAGTTAGAAGCGTGATTTAGTGTTATGATATTGTGACTAAACATTGCATTGAGATCATTTTGTTATTCAAAAGTGTTCGATTAAAATGGTGTTTGTTTTTTTAATCTTTGCTCCACACTAGGTATTTCTTCCTGTATCGTGGGTGCGTTTACAAAAATTTCGATTCACATACACAAGACACCCAGATCCGGTACAATTACCTGTAGGCCATTCAAATATTTGGTCCGTGCAGGAATCGAACCCGCGACACGCAGCGCAGCAGCCGATCGCTCAACCGCCACGCCAACCGTGTCATATCGTGTGTCGTTTGTGAGAATTATGATTTTAATAACAATTAATTAGTGTCGGTCACCATCATTATTCCTCAAGATTTTTACTAATTCCAAAATTAATCTGAGTTCTAAATATTTAAAGTAAATGACAAGGTTCCATATAGAAACATAAAAATATTGACATGACTCATTATAACTTTTATACCATAATCACAACCCTACCAACCAAGACGCTCAACCCTAAAACGCTCACGCATAAAAATAACATACCAACCTATAAAAAAATCGCGTCCATCCGTACGTCGGCTAGTTTCATCAGCCCTTATATTACTGACCATAAATTTCTCATAGTAGCTCGGTGTAACTTGAGTAAGTATTTACAGTGACTAAACCGGTATATATCACAGAGCCCGACCAATTTCTTGACCGAAAAATTTATAACGGTACTTGGGAAGCAACCTCTGATATATGGGCGAAGGACATCCCTTGGAACACGAATCACTCTTAAGTGAATGTGGGTATAATTCATATTGGGGGGTAAGTAAGTTATTTTGATGTTTGCTTGCTTGGGAAGGGTTGGGTTTGTGTTGTGAAAAAGGTGGTTGAAAGATAGAAGACTGGGGGGTAACCACAAGCTCTTAGAGTAAGGTTATTTTGAGATCGAGTAAGTGACAGATGTATACAAGTCAGATACATCTGTCCCTTACTCGATCTCAAAATAACCTTACTCTAAGAGCTTGTGGTTACCCCCAGGTTACCGTTGTAAATAATTGCCTAGGCTACAGGGATGTGTCCTAACAGGCGTTGCACTAAAGGGGTTTTGGGTGGTCACGGGCCTCTTCTTTGTGTCGATAGTGATCACCGGTCTGGTTTAATATCCCACACTCCCCTACCTCAAAGCCCAGGCAACTTTGTAAGTTTTCTTCCCGGATAACCTAGGTTAGAACTCATTTATAGACTTCTTAAAATAATATAATCTTTATTCATATAAAAACAGATTGCAGTACATGTAACAGTTTTACAAAGTGGGTAGTTATAAATATCTGACAATCAAGTGGGTGACGTGCTGTCCTCCTTGCTAGGCTATGAAATAGCCTGTATTAAGGAGTAACAGTGCTAGTCCCTCTAATTGTATTTCTACAATATAATTTTTACAAGTTATTTTTAATTTTTTTTAAATCTACAGATATTAGAGCGCGAGCGCAACTTCTTAAAATTCTTGCCAGCATTATTTGGGGCATATAAAATGCTTAAGGTAATTCTAAAGTTATTGCGCATACATATTAAGAGAACTTATGTATAAGTATACAATTATTTAGGTACAAATTTTTGGTTTCACATAGTAGAAGTTTCGATTAAATGAGTTTTATTTTGTTCTTTATAAAAAACGTTGCCCCACACTATGAATTTCCGCATGTATCGTGGACGCATTTACAAACATTTTAACTCACATGCACAAGACACCCAGATTCGGAACAACTATCTATATGATAAACAAATATTTGTTCTTTGTGGTTATCGAACCCACGATACGCAGCGAGGCAGCCGATCGCTCACCATTGCGCCAATTGTGCCATCAAATATCTATGCATTCGGTTCCAGATGGACAACTACATACTAGGACTTAGCACTAAAGGATCAATCGATACGTTGCTATCCACATTATAAGAAGAGTTATTATAATATTATGATCTGTAGAGGTATTTTACCTACCTACAGAATTCCAGAGAAATCTATTTCTATCATGTGTTCGGTTCCAGATGTTTTGGTGTCGACTCCTACGTAGATAAAATTAATTAATTTCGCCTAGTGCATAGGCTTATCTACCTTGTTTGAAGATTGATAGAACTTTGAAATTGTGTTATCGCTACGACCCACGAGATTACATTGACAATATTGTATGAAAAAGCTCGTGGCTAAATAATAACTGCCGCACTGGTCAATCATCAAGGTTAAGCAACGCTTGACAAGGTCGGTCCGTGGATGGGTGACCATTTTAAAATAGCGAGTTTTCCTCCGTGCCACGGAAAGCACGCTAAGCCGTTGGTCCCGGCTGTCATTTGAAGATCTTTGACAGACGTTACGGGTAGTCAGAAGCCTGAGATCTGACACCAGTCTTGCCAAGTGGTACTGTGTTACCCAGTTACTGGGTTGTGGAAGTCAGATAGGCAGTCGCTCCATGTAAAACAATGGTACTCAGCTGTATCCGGTAAGACTGGAAGCCGACCCCAATTTAGTTGAGAAAAGGCTAGGCAGATTATGTATGACAAACTGCAAATTTAACTTCGAGTTAGCAACCAACTCGGAGTTAAGTTTTACGTGCAGTGTGTTAGCGACAAGTGCACCTAATAATAGGTATGGAGAAAACAAATTAGAATATATTTATAATTAGATTTAAAATAAAAATTGTAATGTAATTTAATATCCTATATGGATTTCTCAGTATTAAACGTTAGGAAAAGGTCACGTCATGAAAGTGACGCAAGGTAAATCAATCTTCGCTTTGGCTTTAGTCTGCAAAAATAATTTTCTCAGTAATTTGCTATCCAGACTTCATTTTTGGTTCGATATTAAATTAGCCTCAAGTCAACAAATCTCTTTAGTTGGATAAGCACGGGTACGGAAGGAGTAGCAAATGCGACTACTGCTGTAGTGTGTAGTTCAGAAATTTTAACGGGGTTAAAAAAAAACCGGTGTGACACTTCCGTGCCTCGGCAACCATAGAAACCGTTGATCCTAGGCCTGATTTATCTGCGGTCGTATTGAATCCTTGTCCCATTGTACTATAAGAGTGAAAAATAATGTGCACCATGTTTGCGCAAACCCTCGTGCACTGTAATACAACTCTCGCCGATAGTTAGTCTTCGTTGAGATTAGCCGGCGTGGCTGAAGTTCTGTCTGGAGGACTGTGCTTACCTATTCCACTAATGGTAGTGGATGTAGCTCAATCACCACGCCTGGCAACCTGAATGGTGATCTTATCTTTTACCTATCACTCAACAATTTCCTAATACTCTCTCTTACTCTACAAATAATCTCAGACCCCGAACTAAACGAAATCGGGAATCGGATCTTGTAAACAGCAAGCGTTCGTATTAACAAGTTCAATATTTCCGATGGGTTATGTTAATGCGTCCTGTCGGTGACACGCGCTCACCGCTCGCTGCGACTTCGTTTAATATCCCGCCCGCTTTTTAAGAGATTTAAATATGGGTGGGATCGTGATCAGTCGCAGTATTTTTTTTAACTTTTGGTAAGTTGATGCAAACAGATCAAGAAGAAAATCTAAGAAATCCGATGACGTTTCTTATTTTATATGACGCGATAACTTTGTACGTAAGAAATTGAAAAATTAAATTCAAAATCTTATGTAATTATTAAGTTACCCATACACTGTAACAGAGGTCACCAAATGGCGGATCGCGGATGGTGTGTGGACCTTAAGTAAACAGCACAACAAAATTTGCTTGCGTTACTTGAGTACTTAATTTAATCATTTATCTCGCGCTTTGTCTTTACTGTCTTCGGTCGATTAGACAACGGACGATTCATCTCAACGAAATTTTAATTGATATTGTATCTATATTTACATATTTAAATACACGTGGCAATGTAAAGGCCGGAGAAGGAGCTTAGGTTGCTTCAAATCTTATGAACTGCAACGGTAAAATTATTAAAATGACGAGTATCATTCGTAAGCATCAATTTTAATTATTATTTATAGCTGTCAAATCCGACTTCTTAGATTGTCACGACTATAGATTGGCTAAAACTACCTGCAAATTAAAACTCATGCTTAGAAACTTGTGAATGAATCTTATATGTACTAACTTCAGTTACTTATATTGCTTCGATGCAATTGAAGATCTTTGCCTAATATAAAATTTTAAATTTTATGTTATTTTTTGGTTGGTTTTTTCATATAACTACCCGTATGTTGAGATCACCTTTCGGTCTAGCCGGATGAAGATGAATATGAGTAATTTGTATAGAGCGTTTGCCAATCTGTCCTACACAACCATGTTACTTGATGGCTCTTGACAGAACTGGTGTTATAACAATGAATTTCATGATGTTTACATCACAATTTTGTTCATCATCAAGCTTTTATCATTTTATAGGCGCAGGTCAACACCAGCCTCAATTTATAATTACCAATTAGATCCATAACTTTACAATTCACAAGAATTCTTACCAAACTACTGATTTTAAATAAAAAATTCAACAAATAGTGACTAGCGCTAGTTCATACGCTTACAAGTCTTGAATATGTTTAAAATGTCGAGATTTTCCTCAAGTGGATTTGTTGTGAAAACTCACTGCCGGAGCTAGCGATGTGTTGTTGTGTTGCCAAGAAATATCTGACAGTAATGTTAGTATGTTATTTGTATAGAGATAAGTTATTGTATTGGAAGAAGAAATATTAGATGGAAAACCTTTTCTAAATATTCTTTACACCCTACTTTTATCTGCTTTCATGACATGGACAAAATGCGGTGCAATTCGAAAGAATTGCTCTTGATTTTTTCTTAGAAAATACTTGCACGATATCGCCGAAGCAATTTAAGATGCGTCGAGCCATCAGGAAAGCCCCTAAGACTTCGCTGCTGCGCGTACTAAAATAAAATTAGTCTAGACTAGAAAGTTTTTCAATAAAATAAATGAATACACGAAAATACTGTGCCAATAACAATTTAGCTAAAACATAACATTCATAAATCAAACCCATAAAAGACAAACAGATAAAAGAAACAAAAAGTTGTAAGTCAAAGAAACAAAGACATTAAACAAAAAGTGACGTCAATAACTAAATTGTATCATCACTATAACATTATCTGAGTACCCACAAAAACATAACCTTAATAACTCATCCTGAGCCAACATTATCATTTATCAAAAACCGATGCGGCAAATAATTTTCTTAGCAATATATTTTGAGAAAAATTTAATCAGTAAACTGGCAGTAAGTCAGACATGAAATATATGACCAGTGAACAAAGTTTATCTCGTAATATACATATTAGCTCAGCGCAAGTCATAAGCAGAAGAAGGGTCTTGCAATATATGGAATAATAAAGAAATGAAAATATTAATCTACCACGCGAGCCCAGTGCGGGTTAGTGGATGGCACAATAAGTCTTCTTCACCTTCAATAATGGGTAAAAGGGGTAAAAGCATTTAGTCCAATGTATCAAAGGTGCTCGTATTATTTGGTACTTTGATCTACCATTAATCGAGGCTGCGTTATTGACAAAAACGATATAGTAAAAGATTCTGCACTGTGGAAAATAAGGACAAGAAACGATGACATAAATTAAATGGGAGACATGGTTTAGACATTAGAAGACGAAAATATATGTTATCTTGACAAATTTAACCACTTCCGCGAAAAAAATCACTTCAAAGTCCAAATACTAAATTCTTCGCACAATAGTAAGAGTTTGGTGGCACTGAAGCTTTGCTCAAGGACCGTAATACCACAAAATAGTAAGTATACAGAAGGGCCACTCCCGCCGTTTAGAAAATTGACAGCTAAACTTGACAGATTTAAAGGGTTGCTACTATATTGATTCCGAATTTAAAAAAAAAGAGTAGGTGTAGACAACCTACTCTAGTTACAAACATAAATACATCGATTCGTCTAAACATACATCATATCATGCTTACATGCCTTAGAGGGTAGACAGGGCATCAAATATTCCTTTAATATCACGAAACATTTAATATTACGCCACATACGACGAATATTGGAGAGTAAAAAGACGTAGTAATAGTGTTATAATGATCCCACTTAAAACATTAAATTGTGAAAAGCACACTCGACAAAAATATAAATGTGAAAAGGTACCTAATAAAATCAAAAAACCAAAGATGATCTTAAACAAGAAGAAAATTATGCTGTGCAGTCGGAGGAAAGATATTTGTAAGCTGTATGAATTGAACCATATTATTATGGCAATTTAACCAATTTCGTCTATGGACTTAGATAGTTTATTATAATCCTAGATAATGAATTTCTAAATTTGATCTTGATCTTGAAAGATTTAATGACCTTTATAACTTAAAAATTATTGAAAGAAAGAATTAAAAACAAAAAAGTTAATTCGGTCTGTAACAAACAATAAAGGTAACCCATCCAATGTAACCAACCTCGTTACAGTACTTCTACTACTAAATGTATGAATGACGTGACAAACGCCTGCACAAAGCACTCATGACGCGGCTGCGCGGCTGAGCTCGGTACAATATTGCCGAATATTCCCTGTAAAACCGCAATGTCAAAGTGTTTATGCAAAATTACACTTTGTTCGTAGTGGCCCCTCTGTCTGCGGCGCGCTACCGCGTACGTACGAAGAGCTAATGCCATTATGATTCTGTTGTGAAAAAGGGATAGGGGTATTTGTCTTTTATGACTCTGTTTCTCTCTCAAACCTGAATAACTTTGGATTTAAGACATCATGGTAGAGCCACAGTTGTTTGCCCTGTAAGTATATAAACTTTTCTACTATCAAAAATTCACACCATTATCCAACCAATCCATTTTCTCATAACTTGCACCACGGCCCAATCGTGGTGCTATGAGTGCCATCGATATTTGCATACAAATTGCCCCAACACCACTTCACTAGACTTGAGCGATCCCGCTCCGACTCCACGATTATAAATTGTCGATATTATGCATAGTGACGCCACGGTTATCGATGTTATCGACCTAGTATCGCGAAGAGATGGGAGTTGACGTGACGGATACTTTTTTTCAGGCATGATGTTATTAATTATTGGCAGTTTATGATGTTTCAGCTGCGATCAAAACTAAATATAATCTATTCTAACACATATTATATCGCACTGCTCTCAAAATGATGAAGGAAAACATCGTGAAGAAACTGGCATGTCCTGGAAACAAAAATTAGAAGACATGCGACGTCTACCAACCCGCATTGGGCCCGCGTGATGGCTCGATGTGAAGAAGCCTGAGTCCCAGCAGTGGAAACATTAATAGACTGATCAGGCTTACGCTACCACAGTATAGACATAACATGACATATATAAACTCATGCCTTTTATCCATAGGGGTAGGCAGAAACTACAGTACTAATAAAATGATAACGACTCATAAGTTATGCGCTGGATGCGAGACGTACGGGATCGGTCAATGTGGTGACGCCTGGGGGAGGCCTATGTCCAGCAGTGGACGTAAATGAAATGATGATGATGACTTATAAGTAAACAGGTATATCTGTGCGATGAACAGTTGCTGTGCCTGATGACTTATGACAAGTATATCAATTATAATGTCCATGTATGTAGAGATTACTGTAGTAAGGTGACTTTGTACTTTTCCATCTCTCAGGGATGAGAACTCATACGTATAAACAACTTTTACGGAAACCCACCCTTGAAACCGCGAAAAGAAACCTACGCTGAACGTAAACCTATGGATTCTTAGTCATCCCGTATACTGGAAATTACTGGTACTATTAAGATGTGCTTTTGAAGTCAAATGATAATAAGCCGTTCACACCGACACATTTCGGTAGTATAGTGGTAACGTCCGCGACTTACAAGTTGTGGCCGTGGTTTCGAACCCAGTCAGGTGCTTTACTTTGTGTAAACTATTTAATCACCACTGCTCCCACGGTGAAGGGGAAGATCGTGAGGAAACCAACAATTCGAAGACATGTGACATCCACTGCACTGGGCCCGCGTGGTGGATTACGGCCCATTCCATTTCACAGAGAGGAGGGGACACAGGCCAGTAGTGGGATTAAAAGACTGATGATGATGATAAATTCTTAAATGGACCTAATAAAACATCTATTACAGATGCAAAACCGTGCAATACACTGAGTATTCCACCATCAACTATTCAAGTACCGCCTAAGCAGTTTGATCTAATACATCGCAGCAGAATTAGCGAAGTCCCGAGACGCCTATCGGTTATCTATACGTTCATCCATCAAAACTCTGGAACTACTTACAAGCTTTAGTAATTCCCTGGAGTCTGCGGATACCTAAGATCGGGAGGAAGCGATAGAATAATGTTTCAGATAAGTTGACTGTAAGGTAGTGTTGTTTGAATATTTGTTGTAATTATCGTATTGTTTGAATTGTAATTGTTTGCTTAAGTAAAACAAAGCTGTCTCTTTTTTTTGCCTTGTGAATTTGTTGTATGTGATTTTAGAATAGGCGTGGTTACTTGAAAGTGTATGGACTATCTTCTTGAGCACCATGACCATAAAAGTATTTGCCCATATATTTGTGCCGTTCTTGCATGGCAATAGCAGTGACTTTCTTCTAATATCTCGCTGAAGGGACCCGATCAATAAAGCATGTGTTTTTCATTAGTAAAAAAATTGAGGATGCCTATATTTTATAATAGATGTCTATTCAGGATTGCTTTATGTATTTACCTGTGTTTATGTTATTAAATATTTCAATCGATGTATCCAGACGAAAAAGATGAGATGAACTTGAAACCTACAGACAGGATTGGTCAACACTTGCCCAAAATTGGGCGAAATGGAAACAGAATTGGGAGACCTTTGCCCTGCAGTGGGACTATTCAGGCTGAAATAAATAAAAATATAATCGATGTACTTATATTGGGTCAGTGACCGCTATTGCCATGCTAAAATTTAGCAACTTTAGCAACTATCAAATTTTAAATTATGACACATACGGAATCATCATTATCTTCATATTAAAATAGTTCACTGGACTTATGAAAAACCAATGACAGAAACTAGCCTACCAAGAAACTAGTGCAGGCTACTGTTATACGTTATACATTACTTTGGACCCGTTCTAAATATGTTATATTAAATATAACATCCGCTTATATGCCTCAAGGGTATTTTTTTGGAAAATTCCGCCGTACATTTCTCAAACCACTACAACTCCTGAAAGCCAGAATCAACAGTGGTGATCACCAGAAAATTACCAAGGCAATGAAGCTCGACGAAGTCCCGTCAGACATCAGTTTTAATTACATTTATTTGGTTCCATCATTCTTGTTGTAAAATACATTATATGTGAGAACGATGTAAAAAGAGGTGCACGTAAAAGCGTCTAGAGTAAAACAAACAATTAAAAAATACAATAAGTACGTAATTAAAAACAGGCTGAGGTAGTTATGTTATGACCAATCCCAACTGACGGTGCCCATTCACGAATATGATGCATGTATTGGCACCACTCAGCTCAACCATCATGAAGGGAACCGAATGATCCAATACAAGTGCCACCATCAGAGAGACATTTGAGAGATCATGACACGATTTCAACCGCCAGGGCACACACAAGTCAACGAACGACACATAGGTACAGTAAATAGTAGATTTACAGTTGCTACATATTCATTGTACTCACACATGTGCTGTGCAGTTATATAATACTAAAATAAATTGAGTTTATACAATACAAATATATTCCAACAATACTTCAAAATAATCAGAAAAAAAAAAAATTGGGTCGAGCCATCATCCGGCTACAAGTCCAGACTCCGTGTTGTTACTAAGAAATGCCAGATGGAAAAACCGAATAATACTTCGCTCGTCCTGGAAATCGAATACAGGACCTCAAGCTTAGCAGTAGCGCTTTCGATCACCAACGAAGCAGAATCTAATTAACTAAATTTATTTTTAACCGACTTCATGTATGTTTTTTTATGTAGAATATGTTTCGACATTGGCCCCATTTTATTTTGGTGAAGATCTGATGAAGAACTTCGGAGATATACAACAGAACTCTTCAATAAATAACGGCAAATCATTCGGGATTGCTGCAATCGCATATCTGTTTATTGTTTATACCATTTCATAACATAACATCACCCCAGTACGCTCTAAAGGGGTTCGCCTGTAACGCCAGTATAGTAACTTGCCTATTTTATGTAGGAACAACTAAAAAGGGAAAAATATAAAAAAAAATGGGAAAAAATACTACCGACTTCCAAATAAAAAACTACAAAGTGAAAACAAAAATTTGGAAGTCGGTGTCCATATCGAAAAAAAATGGGAAAAAAGAAAGACACCGACTTCCAAAAAAATATTTTTTTCACTTTGTAGTTTTTTATTTGGAAGTCGGTAGTAATTTTTTGCAAAAAAGTTTTTTTGAAAGTATCAAATATTTATTGTTTTTTATTGTATGTGAGGTTAATTAATGTGACTGCATGTGCTGCTATTATTGTTATTATGTTATGAGTCTGTGTTGCTTTAAATAAATTGAAATTGAATTGTAATAATATAAGATGTTATTGATAATGAGTTTGTGTGAGTTTAGCGTTTAGCTGACAACTTGATTAGTCAATTCAAATGACCTAATAAGACGCCATACACATACCTACTGTTTTAGCCACTAATGAGATATCTCTTTGTCCATTAGATGATGATATAAGCGGGGAGGAGACGTAGGTATAGAGGGGAGGGGGACTAAGACACTGTAACAAATGTTGTCATTATTCTCATATCAAGAAACGTGTCTATTTGTAGACTAGTTAAGGAATATGGTTATGCTTGTGTGTTTGAAGAAAATAACACAAATGAACGAAAAAGTTAAGGGTTTCTTTACACTTGGATAGTTTTGGTCGATGGGTGTTTTTAAGTGACTGAATGAAAACTACAAGTATTTCATTTTGAGGTGGCATATGGTATTACTTTTTATTGTAAAAAAGACCAGAGAGTGCTGGCTTTTTACCTCACTAAAACTACTCTGGGGAACATGCTTACTATAATTATTCCTTCTTTTTCATGAGGTCATATTGGGCATAATTAATAAAAAAGAACTAACCATTTACATAGTTTGAAATTAGAATATAGTAATCAGTCTTTATCATAATCTTATGATTAGTGAATATTTTTTTTTGAAAAACTATGTATCGCGGGCATTTTACGCGGGGATTACCATTGATATATTGTTTTCCAATTATGAAACTCGAAAGTTTTTAAGTTATTTAAAAACAAAAAAGGATGTCCTATTGTCAAGTATATGTTAAAAATTCACAGAATACACTTAAAAACAAATGCGTCTCAAACGATACATCAAAATTCAGCTCACTCCAAAACCTGCACAAAGATTAAACTAACACTCATAGTTTGAATCAAACTTCTCACACACAGACAGAAAGACGTACGAACTTCGCGGAAGCGTATCGGGCGTAGGAGTGTCGTTAATAAAATCACGTCACGTCAAGCACGCGGCGTGAAGTATGGCGTGATACGCGGGATTATGACGTCATCGGCGGTGCTCACTCGAGCGGTGTGCGACCGATAACGTGGGGGGTACATATGGTAAGGTGGAGTGGTGAGCTTGTTGGGTACTTTTTCTTCTGCTGTAATGTATGATCCTTCGAATAAATGTCTATGAATTAATATTTAGTGAAAAAATAATCAAAAATCAAAATATTTTTTTTATTTCTCATTGGTTCGGACATCACAAATTGAAGGTTCCGTACCAAATGTGGAATAAAACCATCCGCATCCTTTCTGTGTTACGCTTTTGACCGCAAAACAAAGTTGGAAAATTAGAGAATTTCAGAGAAAAATCTGATTATTCAATATATTTGTGTTTGTTAGTAAAGTTTAAGTAATAATAAACATTATCACCAAATTTCAAATTCATAGATCAATGGGAAGTTAAAAAATTCTTCGGAACAAAATTTTGTAAAAAAAGCTGACTTTCGTTGTTTCTCATGCCTTTGTTTTCCAATATTTTACAACAAAAATATTCAGTATTTATATATTTATATATGATTTTGTAGGTACACCAAGTTAAAACATAGAAAAGGAAAATTAAAATTAATTCAAAGGGCGGCCTTATCGCACACCGCGATCTCTTCCAGGCAACCTGGAATGGACAGTAGCCTGGACATGAAATGGGTTTGATATTGGTGTAAGACACTACGACTTTTACGAATATTTACTTTAAATATACAATCATATTATAATATTTTGAGCGCACGGTTGGCGCAGTGGTTGAGCGATTGACTGCTGCGCTGCGTGTCGCGGGTTCAATTCCCGCACGGCACAAATATTTGTATGACCTACAGGTAGTTGTTCCGGCTCTGGGTGTTGTATATGTGAGTTTAAATGTTTGTAAACGCACCCACGATACAGGAAGAAATTCCTAGTGTGGGCAACGGTTTTTTTTAAAGAAAGAAAATAGATACACAAATACATACATTATGTTATTTTGTATACATACGTATTTATCTAATTAACGAGCTCTAAACAACGATATCCCATTTGATGAGGTAGATCAAGATATTTTTTCGCCCCCCCTCCCATTTGGCTGTAAGTTATAATCCCCCTTAAAAACTTTTAAAAATATTTTACAATGTTTTTTTTTAATTTTAAGACTGTAGGGCCGGCCGAATGGTCGGCCTTTTGCCTGTGAAACCTGTGTGACAGAAGACGGACAGACGGACTCACGTGGCCGTGGCAGCAATTTGACTCCGTTTGAACCCTTCAGCTACGGAACCCTAAAAAGAACTGTTTACTGGTTGGAGTGAAGCTGTGCTATAAGCCGGTGTTTAGTAAGAAAATATTCTTGTCATTTGGGGAGCAAGTTACCCAACCCACAGCACCGTATACTCGTATCCCCCCCAAACATATGATATCTGGTGAGATCGTTCCATGTGTTAAAGTGAACGTTTGTGCCCTAACGGAGTCGTCACCGGGAGTGCCTCAAGTTAGCGCGGTTTATTTTACCTTTCATTGTAACTTCGGCAGGTCGGCAGATATTGTTAAACCTTGGTTTAACAATATCTGCCGAAGTTGAAGACTGATCGTTACAGATTTTGGAAGGACTAGGCATTTGATAACTAAGGTTACTGGTTTGGTCATCTTTTCTGGTGCGATTGTCTTTATAGAAATGTGGCAAGAGAGTCTTTGTGCGTGTGCAAGATCTTTTACTTAACTTTTGACTTTTAAGAATTTTCTTTTACACTGTTTGCAGGGATAGTATAATGTTACATAATAACTTTCTAACTTCATAGGTGGCATTGTAGTCTTCTGCGTTGTTCAGTAATGAAGTTGTAGGTAGCTGATTGTGCGTTCGGGAAATTAGCTTTTTCGATATAGATTTTTTTATTGACGTGTTCTTTAAAAATTGAGGATTTGAAAAAACGTAAATTACTAGTATTCAGTAATAGTTGCATACGATTAGACTGGAAACCAAAGCGACATAGTTGATACTTATTTATTTAAATTTTTATGCATCTTCTTCTTGTTCATGTTCTTCATTGCGGAAAGTCGTGTTTGGCCTAAAAAACTTAACGGATTCACTGATGAGCTATTTGCAGGCCACTCTGTCTTCGGCTATACATACTTTTCTTCAAAGATTTTCAGGCCCGAACTTTTCAGAACTTTAGTCATTCCATTCATTGCGTTCTTACCACTTTGCAAATACAAATACCACATTATATTCGAGCCCGTCGCCTGTAAGGCACCTTGCAGACAGACGACACCAAATGACTGTCTCCTTCAACTCTGCGAGCAATGTGCATGCATCGACGCTCAAAGGGCGCACAGTCTGCAGAAGGCGTCGGCAATTACGTCTTGTATGTAATTAAACGACACAGCTGGTTGTAGATTAGTGGGCAAGTAAGGAAATAAATAATAGTATTAAGGTTTGTACTTTTTGTTTTATTTGGGGTTGGTGAATCGTAACAAGGAATTTGTGATGGGTCTGAACAGATATTAAGATTTATTTTTTATTTTTACAGTTTGATCAAAGAGGGTGAAACAAATTCGATAAAGAACCTATACGATGAATTTAAAGTAGGTATGGGGAAAACTAAGGCAGTTTTGGTAAAGATTGGGTTGGAACGGTATGGCAAAGTAGTAGTACTATTGTAATAGTAATATTATAATTTAACTATTACAGTAGTACTATTACTAGTATATACTACTATTACAAGAGTACTACTACTTTCTACTATTACAATAGTAGACAGTAAAGCCATTGAGATCTCACAAAAACATTACCCTTTTTGGGTGTTACCGCAGTAGAGTAAAAAACACGGTAAAATCCACAAATTTGTAGAAGTATCTTGAATAAACGTTGGTCAATTTAAGGATATTAAAATATAACATTAAATATAAGTATTTATAAGAAAATGTCTAAAAACACAACTCGTATTTATACAATATTACTAGAAAAATAGCGTGTTATAAACAAGAAAATCAAAAGAAACATAATAACCTGATATGAAATTCAATGAACTCGAAGAAAGCTTTGATATGAAACAAAAGAACTGCCATCGACTTGCGACGGTTTCCAGTTCTGCACAGAGAGTTAGCACTTGGACAGACTGGAGACTCAACTATAACTTAGATTAAATTTTTATTATTCCAAAATATTTGCCACCTAATCCTTTAAAGGTAATTAAGTAATGGACGATATGACTGAGTAAGAAACTAAGATGTTGAGGATATTGAATATTCAAGTGGAAAAGGTTAAAAGCAGTGTGATTGAATCAGATGCATTCAGTTCGGTAGGTAGCCGACCCTGAAGTAGTTGGAAACAAGCTAGACACTGATACTGAAGGAGTCATAGCAAAAGATAAACACTAATTACTTTGGTCGTATTCAACGCAATTGATATTGCGTCGCTAGGTGATATAGCGCACTTATTTTTTAAGGACATTTCAAGTGCAAATCGGTCGAAATGCATCATATTGCGTCCATGTAAATGTACCAACTCGCGAATTTCATTTAGTAGGAAAGCACAATCTATACATTTAATAATTTTGCAGAAAAGTCGCTATTGTACATAACAAAATAAGCAAAGGAAATAACCAGGGTGTTAAAGAATAATCAACAGAACCCATTGCCAGCATTTTTGGAATTTTTGTCTGTTTATTTGTGCACGCATCACGTAAAATGCAGGAAACCAATGTAGATACCTTTTATACATAAAAGTTGTGCGTAACTTGAAGTATTACTTAGTTTTTATTTCATTGCAATCGGTTCTTTTTATCAAAAGTTAGATAAATTTAAAGTGTTCAAGAAGTAAAATTACCACAACACACGCATTTCAGATACTCGGACTGTTGAACTCCATATTCTATAGATAGCGTTGTTCATTTGAAGCATTGATACTCGTATGTTAAAAAAACCCATTGGAAGTTATTTTCTGAATGACGGTGTTAAGATTCGCCGCGAAAGAATGACACTAGATAAAAATTGGTAGGTAGGTAGGGTAGGCAGGAAGTTAAGTAGGGTAGGGTAGGCAGTTGTTGGGAGCGAAACCGCGGGCACAAATAGTTTTAAATAAAACAACAAATTCAACCACCCGACTACTACTGCTGAGTAGTTAAAATATTCGAACGCAGACAGAGATAATTAACCAAATAAAAAACGACTAGTCTGCCCGAGTCCTTGCACACTTCCAGTTATTTTTAACGTGCTACCATAAAAAGTAGAAATTTAATTTTCCCTTTGTTAAAGGAAATAAGAGTATTTAATGCAACCGAGCAGTTGTCTTGCTCTTTTATTGTTACAACTGAAAAATACTATTTCTAGAAAGCAATATTGAGGTCTGCAATCTTTATTTTTAGTTTGTACCTACTCGTAGTTTGTGGGACTCCTATTTGAAGGCTTGATTTTGTGAATATGCTTGTTACAATTTTATGTTGTAGATTGATTTTGTTTTAAGGTATATTAGTCTACCAGTTAGTTACCAGTTAAGAAATTATCCCAAGGAAACATATTCCTGGGATACAATGTATCGTATGTCCTTATACCCTGTGTAAATCCATTCAGTCGTTGAGATGTGAAAAAGTAACAAACTGACAGACAAACCGAATTAGTTTTGCATTTAAAATATTATGTATGGTTATTGCTTTTATAATAATACAAGCTTCTACCAGCGGCTGCCCCCGCTTGGAAAGTGTTTTCTTATCCCAAGGAAACATTATACCGGGATGACCAGACTATAATCCATTTCTGTGGCAAATTTCATCCAGATCCGTTCAGCCGTTCTGGCGTGATTGAGTAACCATACATCCACACTTCCACACACACATCCATCAAAACTTTCACATTTATAATATTAGTAAGATGAAACTAGATCTGCTTAACATTCTGTCATTAAGAAGTAAAAGCCGAATAATCAACATAAGTACAATAGTATAAGAAAAAGATAAAGATAAAGCCGTCACTGAAAAAAAAAACTCGTTAATTTCCAACCTTTATTAATTTTAATTTGTAACTTCCAGGGAGTACTAAAAAGTTTCTAACAAAAACCGGTCAACAGTGTAAAACTTCCTTTTTTCAAAAGTAAAAAGTTCTCTTGGCCAAACAACAGGCAATTTAAAACAAAAGACGCTGTCAAACGTGTCAAACCTTTAACACAAATTACATTCCCAAACTCACCGAGAGTCAAGACAAAGACATCAATCTAGAACAAATTCCATCCATTCTTCTTAAACGCACAATTACAACTTAATTACCTGCGGGGGAGACTAACGTTACCATTTTTTAACCCTCTCACAATCCGAGGACGGGTACGGGGTACCCATCTAAATTTGCATACAGAGAGGCGGGAATGACTCAAAAATGGCGCGGTAATCGTCGCCCGGCGGTGGGGGTGGGATGACGTGGATAATGGAAAGGTTTGGATGTGGTATCCTTTTGATGGAGGTATGGCTTTACAGGGATATGATTACGAGTCCTTAACGATCAAGGTTCTGATACATGAGAATGATGATACGACAGAAATTACAACTTGGAAATGAAACCTTCCATGAGCCTCAATTTGCTAAATATATATCTTCCCGTTAGAAAACAAAACCTTCAATTATAGCGGTCAATCTCTGTAGCCTATACATGGGCGATACATTATTACAGTTCACATACGTTTGCTCAAACACTGGTGCACTCTCCGTTTCCTCACATTGTGTATAGTCCAATGGTATGGCGATCTAACAAGATTGCAGGGAGATCAGGACCAATCATGGGTCTCCCTGACTGAAATTCCCAGTGAACGAGCACTGTAAGCCATTGGTAAGCCACCAATGGCTTACAGTGCTCGTTCGTATCGTGCTTTCACTAGGAATTTTCTTATGAAAAAATACTTTGCCGGACCTGTTATTAAAACCCAGAGGACTAAAGCAAAGTGACATTCTATTAATCGTAACGATTTAAGAAGAAGAAGCAATGAAGAGTAGCCATAATATATAGCCAGTTTTTTTTTTCTTTTGCGGACGAAAGTGCAACGGGGCTGACACCTAAACCCTAGTGAAGGGGTGGTGTATTATACCAGCTCCATCTTTCCTTCCTCATTGTACCGTAATCTCAGTGCGGCTCGACACGGATATAAGTCAATTTAGCCGGGTGTAATACACCTTGCCGGGTATAATACACCGTGCCGGGTATAACTGCGGATATTAATACTTTTCTGACGTTGAATGTTGGGATCAATGCGGCCATGTTTTTGTTGGGAACTGCCGGTGATCTGAAGTTATGGTTACAGTGATTTTGTTTTATGTTTTTGTGAATGGTTAAATTAATTGTTGTGATTTTGAAGTGATATTATACTAGAACAATGGGCATCTCGATGTAATGAACGGTAATAGATTAATTGCCATCATCAAA